>CM053027.1:307574905-307601518 GCA_028564925.1 Lithobates sylvaticus | reverse complement strand
ACCACACACAATACCAGTGACTAGTTCTTTGCCTGTTTCTCTTACATTCACCGACTGACACAGCTCCTCTCTTAGACCATTGGGTTGTTATGCCACCTTCAGGAGAAGACTAGGCATTACATGTTAACATGTGATAATAAAACTAGAACTTTCTAGTTCCGCCCAAGGGGCGGTCCCTTAGGTAACAACCCCTCAGCATGCTACTGCAGCCTCAGTTTTATTTTGCCTAGTGAAGGAGAAAGACCTAGGAACCCTGATGGGCCCATCGGTCTGTCTGTTTCTGCAGAAGCTTGGTTTTTGCGCAAGATGATAGATCCTGTGATCTGCTATCAACAGCCGGCTGGGTGACAGGCTGGATACCCTTATCCTTGTAGTCTCCCCAGTCCGGCCATCGAGCGTGTGCAGGTCGCAGCTACGGCTCGGCAGGCCACGACGAAACCTCAGCTCCAGAGGTGGTCGGTGAGCTTTTATGCTCCGGGGCATACATATGACCGGGCTACTGATGTCTGCGTCACAGTATGCCGGGCCAGCAGCTACCCTGTACTGATCAGTGAGTAGTTCTGCAATGGAATGTCTCCCAGCTCTTCAGGACTGGTAAGTACAGCTCTCCCTGCCTCGGTGGGGCTGAGCAGCTGGGCATTCCCTGGGAGGTCGATTCGGGGGTCCCTCACCTCCCTCTCTTCTCTCCCTGTCCCTATCCTTCCTCTCCCCCCCCCTTCCCTGTGGGGGATGCTGCATGGGCTGCTGAGCGGTGTGTGTGCCATAGACAGGGGCTCCCCAGAGGGCTCTCACCTGGGGTGGGGACTGCGCTGGGTAGCTGTGCCCTGGTTGTCTGTAGGTCTCTCCCCTGGGTGTCTGGAGGCTGTGTCTGCTGATCGCTGTTTACCGCCATTTCTCTGCCTGTTGTTTCACTGTCCTTCATTGCATACAGTGTTCGGCGGCCATTTTTGGTGTGACCAGGGAGCAGCATGCTCTGTCTCCATTTTACTGTAGTCCGGTGGCCATTTTCCCTGTGATTGTGTCCTTTATACTGGACACTCGGCGGCCATTTTCTTGAAGCCTGAACACGTTTTTTGTCAGTGTCAGTGCCATTCAGAGCAGCTCTGCACAGCGCGGTGTGGTCTCCTATGCATCTGGGAGCTGACACAGGATACAGGCACTATTAGCTGGACGGCGCAGAACCAGTCAGGGTGGTGAGTCCTGCGGGAAAGAGCCCCTCAGCCAGCAGCAGTTAGGAGGGTGGGACCATCACTGTCCTAAGTCCCCAAAAGGTGGCAGACAGGGTAGGGTCAGCTTGGCTTCAGAAACTGGTGTTTCTTCCCCCGAAATCCAGGCAATTGCAACCGGTTCACCTGCAGACAGTGCAGTGCCTCTGGACGCCTTGTCGGCGGTCCTCAATTCGTTCATTGCCAAGATGGAGGCGGTGCGTGGGCGCAAAGGTGGTAAACGGCCCCTGCCCCCCGTCCTCCGGGGAGAGCTCTGACGCAGACTCTGGCACTTCTGAGGCTGGCGACCGATGTTCTGACGTTTCAGATGACGCTGACCAGGACCGATCGGACAGTGAGGATGAGTCCCTGTCCGGGTCCATGCGCGACAAAGCGCTTGTTGGAGCACTTATCACAGCTGTGCATGATACCCTGAAGATTCAGGAGCCAGCAGATCCCTCTGCTGATGTAGCGGTCCCTTTTGGGTCCCATAAGCCAGCCCATTCACCTAGGGTGTTCCCGTATCTGACTTATTTTGATGAGTTCATTTACAAGGAATGGGGGCGACCGCAGCGGACCTTTTCGGTCCCCAAATACATGGCGGTGTGTTACCCCTTTGAGGAGAGCCTTCTCAAAAAATGGTCGGCTCCTCCGCTCGTGGACCCCCCAGTTTCCGGGTTAAACAAAGTAACCACAATCCCGGTAGAGGGGACTCCTGCCTTTTTAAGGATCCCACGGACAGGAAGGCCGAGGCAGTGGCTCGTTCCTTGTTTACGGCTGTGGGGTCAGCAATGCGACCAGTACTGGCATCCGCACTTGTGTCTCAGACACTCACTGAGTGGGCAAAACTTTTGCACCGCGAATTGGGAGAGCAACAGGCTTCTCCTGTCTGCGTGGAACTAGCAGACCAATTAGTGCAAGGCCTTAAGTACATTTGTGACGCGGCCCTGGATACTCTCCCTCTGTTATCCAGGGCTTTAGTGTCAGCAGTGGTGCTGAGGTGCCTGATTTGGCTAAAATGCTGGTCTGCTGACCAGGCATCTATAAAAGCCCTGACGGATCTTCCCTTCCTTGGCGACCAGCTCTTTGGAGCCTCATTAGATGACATTATTAAAAATGCCACAGGTGGTAAGAGTACACTACTCCCACAGGCCAGGAAGGCTAAGGAGCCACGCCGTAGGCAAGGGCCCTCATTTTCCGCTCACAACCGGCTTTTTCGTCCACCCGGGGCTTCGGCTAAGCATCCCCAGCCCGACAGGACGACCTCCGAAGGACAAAAGCGTCCCTGGAACCGCAAGCCTGCGAGCAAAAGCGCTACCGCATGAAGGTTTGCCCCTGCCTGCAACGCAGGGGGGAGGTCGCCTTCGGGGGTTGCAGCCCAGTGGGTCTCTCGGCTGTCTGACCAATGGGTCTGTGATCTGATTTCCTCAGGCTACAAGATAGAGTTCCTCTCTTGGCCACAAAACAGATTCTTCCCTCCAGCATACCCGTATTCCCGGCTCGCCGGGAGGCCCTATTGGGGGCGGCAATGGACCTGCTGAGTCGCGGGGTGATAGTACCTGTCCTATAATCAGAACGTTTCCAGGGGTTCTACTCCAACCTGTTTGTAGTCCCCAAAAAGGAAGGGGTACGTACAATCTTGGACCTAAAAGCCCTCAATTACTTTGTAAAAGTAGAGGTTCAGAATGGAATCAGTTCGCTCAGTAGTCGCTGCACTCCATCGAGAGGACCCCCTGGCGTCTTTGGACATCCAGGATGCGTACCTGCACATACCCATATGCCTTCAGCATCAGAGGTTTCTGCGGTTTGCAGTTGGGGAAACACACTACCAGTTTGGCTTTCCCCTTTGGTTTGGCATCAGCCCCCCGAGTCTTTACCAAGGTATTGGCTCCTGTTTTGGCGTTGCTGCGACAATGTGGGATCGCGATCGTGGGTTACCTAGACGATCTCCTCTTGAGAGCATCTTCCGCCTCAGAGTTAGAGGAGGATGTGTCGATCACCATGCAGATCCTGCAGGAATTTGGGTGGCTGTTGAACCTAAAAAAGTCGGTGATTGTACCGACTCAGCGTTTGGAGTACCTAGGCTTACTGCTGGACTCCATGGAAGCGAGAGTGTTTCTCCCTTCAGACAAGCTGCAGACTCTCAGAGCTGCGGTAAAACTGCTGATGAACCACAAGTGGTCGTCGCTACGCTTCTGCATGCGAGTCCTGGGACTCATGGTGGCCTTCTTCGAGGCAGTACCGTATGCCCAGTTTCACACCAGAGTCTTGCAGAAGTAGATCTTGACAAAGTGGGACAAATCTCCGTTGTCTCTGGATCGGCAGATTCAGGTGAGCCAGTTAGTCAGGGATTCCCTGCTCTGGTGGCTGAGGTCCCCGGCACTTCGGTCCGGGAAGTCGTCCCTACCTCTGAAATGGACGGTGATCACGGACGCCAGCCTAACCGGCTGGGGTGGAGTAATGGGAGTTCAGTCGACCCAGGGCCTCTGGTCGGTGGAGGAATCCAAGTTGTAGATCGATCTGCTCGAGCTGAGAGCGATCAGGCTAGGCCTCTTCACATCGATGAGGTTGATAAGACTTCAAGAGCGTCCGATCAGGATCCAGTCAGACAACGCCATGGCGGTGGCATACGTCAATCACCATGGAGGAACAAGAAGCTCAGCCGCACGGGAGGTCGCTCACATCCTTCAGTGGGCAGAGTGACATGTACTGGCCCTGTCGGCCATTTACATCCCGGGAGTGGCGAACTGGTAGGCGGACTATCTAAGTCGCCAGATGCTGGACCCAGGAGAATGGGAGTTGCATCCGGAGGTGTTCAGGCTACTGTGCCTGTGATGGGGCACACCAGACGTGTATCTTTTGGCCTCCTGTCTCAATCGAAAGGTGCCGAGATTCGTGTCCAGGACAAGAGATCCTTGGGCAGATGCGTCAGACGGTGGCTCCGTGAGATCAGTACCAGCTGATCTATGCCTTTCCTTCGCTGAAACTGTTACCACGTCTGCTCCGCAGAGTGGAGGCCAGGGGGATTCCAGTAATACTGATTGCCCCAGATTGGCCCCAGCGTCCCTGGTACGCAGACCTAGTGCGCCTGGTGGCGGACGCCCCATGGCGACTGCCGTTACGAGAGGACCTTTTTGTCTCAAGGTCCAAACCTCCATCCTGCTTTACCATCGCTGGTTTTAACGGCATGGCTATTGAGAGCCAGGTGTTGAGGAACCGGGGTCTTTCGGACTCGGTGATTCCAACTATGTTGAGAGCACGGAAATCTTCTTCTCGGAAGATATATCATCGTACCTGGAAGGCCTACATCTCCATGTGTGAGGAGAAAGGTTGGCGTCCGTGCGCCTTTTCTATATCCAGGATCATGTTGTTTCTACAGCAAGGAGTAGACCAGAAACTGGCTTTAAGCACCATTTAAGGGACACATATCAGCTTTGGCTTTTGAACCTGGTGTTATTGGCACTTCAATAACCGTCATTTGAAGAGATTAGGGAGATCCCTCTGTTGACTCTTTCCCAGAAAGTGGTCTTTCTAGTGGCCATTACTCCGGCTAGGAGGGTTTTGGAGCTGGCGGCCTTGTCTTGCAAGTCGCCCTTTCTGGTTATCCACAAGGATAATGTGGTGTTGCGTCTGCAACCTGCTTTTCTGCCGGTTTTGGTGGTTTTGGCGTTCTACATCAATGAAGACATTGTGTTACCATCTTTGTGTCCTAAACCGACACATCCTAAAGAGGTGGCCCTTCATTCCCTGGACGTGGTTCGGGCTCTGATGGTGTATTTGTCTGCTACTAGTCCCTTTTCGGAAGTCAGACTCGCCAGGAAGTTTGTTTTGGTGGCTGGTCCGAAAAAAGGCATGGCGGTCTCGTCGGCCACCATTTCCAGGTGGATCAGACAGATTGTAGTACAGGCCTACGCCTTGAAGGGGCAGGTGCCCCCCTTTCCGGTCACGGCCCACTCCACAAGGGCAATCGGAACATTTTGGGCCTTCCGACATCAAGCGTCTGTCGCTCAAGTGTGTAAAGCGGCGACTTGGTCGTCTGTTCACACCTTTACAAAATTCTACAAGGTAGATGTCAGTGCATCGGCTGATGCCTGTTTTGGCAGCAAAGTTTTGCAGGCGGCCGTATAATTGCAATTACACTTACATTTTTTCCTGTTTTTTTGGTAAAAACACAGTACCTTAAGTAAATGCACTGTTGCATTTGTTACCGCAGTTCTGAGGCGGTTTGAAGGTAGTGACTCCCAGTTGAGGAGCACTCTGTTTCTTTTTTTTTTTTTGGGTAACAAAGTGTTTTGGTTCCCACACGCTGTTGTTTTTTGTGGGTAAAATTATACTAGTTCCCACATGCCATGGTGGGTGAAGTTTTTATGCTGTTTTCCCACCCCTCGTTTTGGCACTGCTTGGGGACGTCCCAATGGTCTAAGAGAGGAGCTGTGTCAGTCGGTGAATGTAAGAGAAAATAGGATTTTTTGTACTCACCGTAAAATCCTTTTCTCTGTAGTTCACCGACTGACACAGCACCCCCCCCACCTATTTTTGTCTACGTTATACTGCTTGTTGACGTACTGAGGCTGCAGTAGCATGCTGTGGGGTTGTTACCTAAGGGACCGCCCCTTGGGCGGAACTAGAAAGTTCTAGTTTTATTATCACATGTTAACATGTAATGCCTAGTCTTCTCCTGAAGGTGGCATAACAACCCAATGGTCTAAGAGAGGAGCTGTGTCAGTCGGTGAACTACAGAGAAAAGGATTTTACGGTGAGTACAAAAAATCCTATTTTTATATTTTTAGTTACATAGTAGGCGAGGTTGAAAAAAAGACACAAGTCCATCAAGTCCAACCTATGTGTGTGATTTTATGTCAGTATTACATTGTATATCCCTGTATGTTGTGGTCATTCAGGTGCTTATCTAATAGTTTTTTTTTAAATTATCAATGCTCCCTGCTGAAACCACGGCCTGTGGAAGAGAATTCCACATCCTAACCACTCTTACAGTAAAGAACCCTCTACGCAGTTTAAGGTTAAACCGCTTTTCTTCTAGTTTTAGTGAATGGTCGCATGTCTTATTAAATTCCCTTTCGTGTAAAAGTTTTATCCCTATTGTGGGATCACCAGTACAGTATTTGTACATTGAAATCATATCCCCTCTCAAGCATCTCCTCTCCAGAGAGAACAAGTTCAGTGCTCATAACATCTCCTCTTAACTAAGGTCCTGCAGTCCCTTTATTCGTTTTGTTGCCCTTCTCTGGAGCTCTCTCCAGTTCCTGCACATCCTTCCTGAGGACTGGTGCCCAGAACTGGACAGCATACTCCAGGTGCGGCCAGACCAGAGTCTTGTAGAATGGGAGAATTATTGTTTTATCCCTGGAGTTACCATGTAACTATGTTAATCCCCTTTTTAATGCATGCCAATATTCTGTTTGCTTTGCTTGCAGCAGCTTGGCATTGCATGGCATTGCTGAGCCTGTCATCTACTAGGACCCCCAGGTCCTTTTCCATCCCAGATTCCCCCAGAGGTTCTTCCCCTAGTGACTAGATTGTATTCATATTTTTTTCCACCCAAATGCATTATTTTACATTTTTCTACATTAAACCTCATTTGCCATGTAGATGCCCAACCCATTAATTTGTTCAAATCTTCTTGCAAGGTTTCCACATCCTGAAACGAGGTTATTGCCCTGCTTAGCTTAGTATCGTCCGCAAATACAGAGATTGAGCTGTTTATCTCATCCTCCAAGTCGTTTATGAAAAAATTAAATAGGATTGGTCTCAGGACAGAACCCTGGGGGACCCCACTTTCCACCCCGGACCATTCTGAGTACTCCCCATTTATCACTACCCTCTGAACTCGCCCCTGTAGCCAGTTTTCAATCCATGTACTCATGCTATGGTCCATGCCAATGGACCTTACTTTGTACAATAAACGTTTATGGGGAACTGTATGAAATGCTTTTGCAAAATCCAGATACACCACGTCAACGGGCCTTTCCTTTATCTAGATTGCAGCTCACCTCCTCATAGAAGGTTAATAGATTGGTTTGGCTAGAACGATTCTTCATGAATCCATGCTGATTACAGCTAATGATACCGTTGTCATTACTAAAATATTGTATATAGTCCCTTATCATCCCCTCCAAGAGCTTGCAAACAATTGATGTTAGGCTAACTGGTCTGTAATTCCCAGGGATGTATCTTGGCCCTTTTTTAAATATTGGTGCTACATTGGCTTTTCTCCAATCAGCTGGTACCATTCCAGTCAGTAGACTGTTCGTAAAAATTAGGAACAATGGTCTGGCAATTACTTGACTGAGTTCCTTAAGGACCCTCGAGTGCAAGCCATCTGGTCCCAGGTGACTTATTAATGTTACGTTTTTACAGTCTAATTCTGTCCTCTGTTAGCCATAAGGGTGTTTCCTGTGACGTGTCATGAGGATAAACATTGCAGTTGTGATTACTGAAGCCCCCCGATTCCCTCGTGAAGACTGAGGAGAAGAATAAATTCAATACCTTTGCCATCTCTCCATCCTTAGTAACCAGATTCCCGTCATCATTCTTTATGGGACCAATATGATCTGACCTCCCTTTCTTACTATTTTTGTACTTAAAGAATTCTTTAGGATTTTTTTTTACTCTCCTCCGATATGTGCCGTTCGTGTTCTATCTTAGCCTGGATGCACCCTTACATTTCTTGTTGCATTCTTTGTAAAGTTGGAATGCTGATGATGATCCCTCAGCCTTGTATTTTTTGAAGGCCTTCTCCTTTGCTTTTATATGCATTTTTTTTACGTTGGAGTTAAGCCACCCAGGACTTTTATTAGCTCTTTTAAATGTATTTCCCATTGGGATGCACTGGCTAATGCCCTTATTTAATATGCTCTTAAACTATACCCATTTTTCCTCCGTGAGCTTTGTTCCTAAGATTTTATCCCAATACTTATCTTCTAGCAAGGATCGTAGTTTAGGGAAGTTGGCTCTTTTGAAATCCATTGTCTTTGTATTCCCCTTATGTTTCCTATTTGTGCGATTTTTACTGAAACAAATTGATCTGTGATGGCTGTTTACTAAATTGCCCCTTATTTCCACATCCGTGATCAGGTCTGTATTTTGGTAATCAGTAGGTCTAGTAATGGTTTGTTTCTAGTTGGTGCATTTACCATCTGACCCATGAAATTGTCCTGCAAGACATTTAGGAACTGGCGAGCCTTAGATGAATGCGCGGTTCCTTCCACCCAGTCTATGTCTGGACAATTAAAATCCCCCATTATAATGACACTTGCCATTCTTGCTGCTAATCCAAACTGTGATAGGAGGTCCACCTCTGCCTCCTCCCTCTGGTTAGGGGGCCTATAGAATACTTCCAGTATTACTTTCCCCTTAGTTTCCTCCCTTTGTAGCTCTACCCATAAGGATTCCATCTCCTCCCTTGCTCCCTTAGTGATATCATCTCTCGCATTCACTTGCACATATTTTTTTTTTATATACAGGCATACCCCTCCCCCTTTTTACATAGTAGGTGAGGTTGAAAAAAAGACACAAGTCCAACCTATGTGTGTGATTTATATGTCAGTATTACCTTGTATATCCCTGTATGTTGCTGTCGTTCAGGTGCTTATCCAATAGTTTCTTGAAACTATCAATGCCCCCCGCTGAGACCACCACCTGTGGAAAGGAATTCCACATCCTTGCCGCTCCTACAGTAAAGAACCCTCTACGTAGTTTAAGGTTAAACCTCTTTTCTTCTAATTTTAATGAGTGGCCACGAGTCTTGTTAAACTCCCTTTTGCGAAAAAGTTTTATCCCTATTGTGGGGTCACCAGTATGGTATTTGTATATTGAAATCATATCCCCCCTCTCAAGCGTCATAACTAATATCCTCAAGACCCTTTATTAGCTTTGTTGCTCTTCTCTGTACTTCCATTTCCAGTACATCCTTCCTGAGGACTGGTGTGTTTTTGCTGGCAACGCAGTGAAAACAGTGACACCTCTCGAGATTGGTGAAGACTGCATAACTATATTAATGCAAAGCAAACAATTTCTAGCTGCTTTGCAAATGACTTTCGTTCATCTCTATTTACCAAGCCTGGGCTTGTATATCAGTTAGGATGAGATCTGCTCATATTGGTGCAGTGGAGTACATTCCTAGAAGGTCACCTTCAGCTGGACAAATCTGCCCAGCACATGACTGAATGTCTTATAAATATTAACCCCTAAATAGTTTATGTGTTTCAGGAAAAAAAAAAAGCATTACTAGTCTGCCTTGAGCAACCAAGAACTGTGTTTCGAGTGTGTTTTTTGGACAGCACATTGACAAGCATGAGTCCCTATTAAGAACCACAAGACAATAAAGTATGGAAAGAAGCTGGAACAATTTTATCATCAAAGAACTTGGATATTAAAAATATTGAGGTGTTTCATTATAGAATAAGCAATGCTTTAACATTTTTCATGACAACTGGGGAGATTTCAATATGAAAAAAGTCAAATCTAATTACAAATATGTCCTAGAGGTAAAAATATTTGCTTCTTGGCATCAGTACTTTCAATGAATCCAGACTGCAGACATCATGTTCACAGATGTTACTCCTGCGTTATTTCTTGGGCGCAATAATTCCTTCTAGCTGAGCCTACAATAAAAAATAATTTGCATCGTTAGACTACAAAGCCACAACCTCAATCTTGAATAAATAAACAAGAACTAGCTTATCAGTTGCAACTGTTTTGTTTTTAACCTTAATGTACCTTTAAGTGGACCTGTCTCCAAAGTAGTATACTTCATCAGTGATCTAGCTAGAGTTATAGTGGTTGTAAAGTCACAGCTATTGTGCAAAAAAAGTATGTAGCATTATAATAAAAACAAACAAAAAAAATCACACAAACTTAATATGGACCTAAAACAGAGAGGATAAAAGTATTTATTAGAATTAACTTTACAGCCACTTTAATAAGAGGGGGGGGAATGGTTCAGCTGCAATGGAATACTATTAAAAACAGTCAAGGCAGGAGCGTTTGGGAGGAGATCGGGTTCTCGCAGACTATGGAAATGAAGGGGGAGAGAGGGAGATGCAGTCACGCTGAGAAGAGAGCAGGATGATGGAAGGACCTAAACTGACCCCGATTTTATGGATCAGCAGCCATGATGGGCGTGGTCAGATTACATAGGGGAACACAGGAACAGGCAGGAATCAACTAGGTATTACATGGAAAGGGATACATGACACCGCAAAAGCACTATGCTATATATCATGCCTTAAAGCAGGGGTCTCAAACTGTTGCGAAACTACAAGTCCCATGAGGCATTGAAAGGCTGACAGTTACAAGCATGACTCCCACAGGCAGAGGCATGATGGGACTTGTAGTTTCGCAACAGTTTGAGACCCCTGCCTTAAAGGGACAGGAGCATTTTTTTTTTTTTTTTTTTAGAGCTACAACCACTTTAATGGCCCACATCTACAAGCTGAAGTGCTATTACATTATTTTGGGATCCTTGCATATGACCGCATTCATGATGCAACTCCGCCTTGTACTTTTAATAGGCTAGGGAGGGAATTAGACCCGGTATATTGGAAAATTGCAATGTTGAAACATATCCTAAATTGCATGGCACCTGTCCAGACAGTATTAAAAACAATTCCGAGCAAATTAAACCAATAGATGGGCTATTCTTACTGCCAAGGAAAAGCTGCTCAAAATACATAGTCAACTCAAGTTACTTTGAGTTTTCTTTCAACCTATGCAGCCAGACACAGTTCCCTACATTTTCCACTGGGAGTGTACTTCCTGAAGTATCTGCTGTGCCACTTCTTCTCTGCTTGCTAAATTACCAAAAACATTTAAACTTATAGGGCAGGTTTGCATCTGACTTAGGGCTCTTTCACACGGACGTGTCCGTGTACGGAGCCCGCTCCGCTCAGCGGGGGATCGCTCCGTCGATCCCCGCTGAGCAGGAGGATGACAGGTCTGTCTCTACACTCTGTGCAGGGATGGACCTGTCAAAGCGCCGCTCTCCCCTATGGGGGATTGGATGATGACGGACCGTAGAGTTTGTCGTCACCCGATCCGATCCGCAGACAGATGGAAAAATAGGGTTTTCCTCCATCACACTTTTTTGGATCAGAGCGGGTCGGATGTCAGCAGACATGTCACTGCTGACATCCGACTCTCCATAGAGGTCCATGGAGCGTCCATTCAGGTCCGCCTAAAAAACTGACAGGCGGACCTGAACGGACCGTCCGTGTGAAAGGGGCCTTAGGCCCCATGCACACGAAATGCTGTTAAACGCACGTTCAGAGGCAGTTGGACACTTTTTTCAACTGTCCTTGAACGCATGCAATATTATCCTATGTGTCCATGTACAGTCTCATTTTTTCCAGTTTTTATGCAGTTGCGTTTAACCTTGTTTTTCCAGAAGCAAAAAAAATGGGTTCAGACACTTTGCTTTTCCACGTTTCAGACGCAAAACGTGGCTAAACACGGCACCCGCGTTTAGCCGCATTTGCATTCATAAGCGTTTTTAAAGGAACCTAATTTTTTGGACCAGAAAACTCAGAAATATAATGGTAATCCATAAAAAATACAAAAAAAATTGGTTTAAAATGTCGTAATTACTTTAGATAGTTCATAGAGCATATATAATCACTGATGCAATGCCATAAAAACAAATTTTTTTTAGGTGGCTTAGACAATGAGGAATGCCTCCACTTCTTTGCCCAAACCCTTCATCCAATTTCTAATCTAATCAGTGACTCCACCTAGTCTGACCAAAGCATAGCAATGTCTTTTTTTCACAAAGAAAAACCTGCATACCAATGTCTAGTCAGCCCCAACCCCCCACCATGTTTGTGAAATATCCAACGGACATTCGCTGTGCCATCAACGGATGGGTCCAATATCGACGAGCTCTGACTCTGGACCTCTCACGCAATTTGCGACGAAGTTGCTGCCTCATCAAGAGCAACATCAGGAGCATTTCTTGACATATATTCAATATGGGATCCATTTAAAAAAAAAAAAAAAAAACAGAAAGAGAGGCAAGTGTACAACTCCTCTCTCTGCTGCTGCTGCTGCTCACTCTGATCAAAATGGCAGAAATAGTTAATAATACATGCTTTCTGAGCTTGGGGAGGGTCTATATGATGTTATCTTTACAAACGCTTATAGACGCAAACGCGGCATTAAAACACGGCAAAACACGCATTTTTAAACGCAGGTTACTGCTTTTTAAAACATGCGTTCAGCAGAGTTTGCATCTGCGTCTCGTGTGCATGAGGCCCTAGTGTCTGGGATGGCATAAATGAACTGAATTTAGTATAGACTCTTTGGGGTTGTTTTACTAAAACTGGAGAGTGCAAAATCTGTTGCAGCTTTGTGTCAAAGCTTAATTGAACAAGCTGAAGTTAGAAGTTTGCACAGCTGTACCAAATTTTGCACTCTCCAGTTTTAGTTAGGCCCCTTTCACACAGGACGGATCCGTAATGATCCGCCCCGCGAAACATCCGCTTGCTCAGTGAGGATCGCTCCGTTGATCCCCGATGAGCCGGCGGATGACAGGGCGGTCCCTGCACATCCGCTCTCCTCTATAGGGGGTCAGATGAACACGGACTGTCTGTCCGTGTTTATCCGATCCGCTCTGCAGACGGATAGAAAAATAGGATTTCCCTTTGTTCATCCGCTGACACCCGCTATCCCATAGAGATGCATGTATGTCCATATTTCATCCGAAAACGGATGGATGAAATACGGACATACGGTCCACACGTGTGAAAGGGGCCTAAATCAACCCCTTATTTCTAAGCATTGCCTACATGCAGCAGTATTATAAACTCCTATTAGAGTTGGAAAAGGAGGCCACGCCTCCAAAACGCATTATCATGGCAACCACTGACCCACTCCACCCCCTGCTAGCTGTCAATCAGTTGAGGTGCAAGGCACAGTGCCGCTTGCTCGGGGGCTACGAACTTCCTGCCTTCTTGCTGCAGTTAGCAGTATGTCAGTGTACTAGTGTGGCTGCCCCAAATGGAACACTATCCCAGGACTCTTCACCGATCGCCTCGGCATAAGGCAGCAGAATCCATGAGCTTAGTGGTGACACAGTGGTTTGGAGCGCTGGTGTATTATCAGATGTGCCTGTCACAAGTGCTAAATCTGAGTGCAACATTGTGTGTTTAACATTGTAGTAAGGGTTATTGTACCAGAGCTGGCACTCTCTTTTTCTTTGTTATATAAACTCAATAGAACCACTATAATTATGTAAAAAGCATACATCATGAGTGATCACTGGAGAAAAACATAGCGATCTATTGTCAGGTAAATTTACTCTTCTCAGCGTGGAAAGCCAGCAAACTTAACAACAATTAGCCAAATTTTGCCTGCAAGTACCATTGATTACTCTTTCCTATGTTAGCGCATCAGCAGCAGGGGATGACTGGGAAACTTTGGCTAGGGGGCAAACCCAACCAGTTGGCCCTTTTAAGGCTGGGTTTACAATAGTGATAATTGGATGCGGATTTAAATTCGCAACAGCAGGAAATTGTGTCCGACTCTCTATGGAGCCGGTTCACGTATCTCCGCTGCGGCTCCGGTGCAAATTTGCACTGGGTCCTGTGCGTCTTTGGTCCATTTCAGGTCTGAATTCAGTCAAAAGTTTGGGCTGAAATCGGACCTGAAATGGTGAACGGGGATGCACTGGACCCCTGCTGCGAGCCACATGCGGCTTAGATGTAAACCCAGCCTTATAGTATCAACCAATTTCTGTGAGCTAAAAAAAAGAAATTACCATACAAAGTGTGGAGCACCAATCGGTACCCATGGTGAAAGATAGGTGTTCCTAAAGGACATGTCTTGTTTGTGCACATCTTTTCACATGTTCCAGATTTCTTTGTGGTGTTCGGCATTTTGTCATGTGACATCTCAGGCAGCAAAGAAAAATAGTGCTGAAAGATTTCCCTTTGTCAGATGATGTGATTGTAGGTTGAATAGGGAGCAATTAGTTATGAAGAGTCCAGTATAAATCACTGACTGGGAGTTCCAGTAGGTACCAGAATAATTAAGTATTTATGCATAGGACCAACAGTCCAACATAACTTGTTTGATATGTTGGGCTGTGGGCTGTTGTTTGGTGCAAAAACTGCCCAGTTCTGGTAAAAAAAAGGTACCTTCTCACTTTCCTTCTGTTGCGCTGCATTGCTAATGTCTGTTATGATGTGGTATTTTGTACATTAGAGTGTGTTGTGTTAGGGCAGCCCATTCAGCCATGTGCTTTGTGGTCCTCTGCGGCATAGGTGCATTGCCAGATACTGTACGTTGGGGGACTATTTACCACACATTACTTCAAAGCTCAAGTGTAAAGTCACCCCAATTTTTTAAGGGGTCCTGGATATCTTTACCAAAAAATGGATTGATTTTACTTGAAGCCTAGAGTTGCTACTTAATGGCGGCAGGCCCTGCAGGTTTATGTCTCAATGACAGAATCATTTCTAGTCTTCCATTTAATGAAAATATTCAAGAGAAGAACCTGACCATTTTTTCATGGAAAACACAAACGGCTTGCTATATTTTGTCAACCCTCCCCAGGAGAATACTTCAAGCTTGGCCTAATAATGAAAAGGAAATAAGATGAAAGCTAATGCATTGGCTTGCTTTCCCAGTTTCTGAAATACTTTCAGAAGAAAAAAGTGCTTTTTTCAATTAAGGTAGTCTTGATATTAAAATACCACAAATTCTTTGTTTTCAAATAAACATACAACCATATTTGCAAAAGAAAAAAAAAAAAAGAAGTTTGCATACGGCATCAATAAACAAGAGTGTTTAACTACTTCAGCCCCGGAAGATTTTACCCCCTTCCTAACCAGAGCACTTTTTGCGATTCGCCACTGCGTCGATTTAACTGACAATTGCGCAGTCACAGGACGTTTCACCCAAACAAAATTGACGTCCTTTTTTTCACACAAATAGAGCTTTCTTTTGGTGGTATTTGATCACTTCTGCGTTTTTTGTTTATTGCGCTATAAACAAAAGAAGAGCGACAATTTAAAAAAAAAAAAAACATTATTTTTTACTTTTTGCTATAATAAATATCCCCCAAAAATATATGTATATATGTATTCTACATATTTTTGGTATAAAAAAAAAAAAAAATTGCAATAGGCGTATATTAATTGGTTTGCACAAAAGTTATAGCGTCTACAAAATAGGGGATTGCTTTATGGCATTTTAATTTTTTTATTTATTTTTTATTAGTAATGGCGGCGATCTGCAATTTTTATCGAGACTGCAACATGACACATCGGACAATTTTAACACTATTTTGGGACCATTGTCATTCATACAGCGATCCGTGCTATAAAAATGCATTGATTACTGTGTAAATGACACTGGCAGTGAAGGGGTTAACCACTAGGGGCCAATGAAGGGGTCAAGTGTGTCCTAGGGAGTGATTCTAACTGTGGGGGGTGGGCTTCAAGTCACATGACAGCGATCACCGCTCCCGATGACAGGGAGCGGTGATCTCTGTCATGACACAAGCCAGAAAGGGGAAATGCCTTGTTTACATAGGCACTTCCCCGTTCTGAGGCTCTGTGACACAATCGCCGGCGGACAATGTCGTGCTGTATGCAGCGTGTGCCTGCTATCCCTGGCTCTTAAAGGGGATGTACAGGTATGCCCATTTGCCCACCACCGCCATTGTGCCGACGTATATCGGTGTGCAGTGGACAGCAAGTGGTTAATCATACCACAAATATTGTTAAAGGTACAAACAGGAGGACATTTTGGGCCTATCTAGGTCTGTTCCTTGTAAACAATGCATTTTACTGTGTGTTACCGCATTGCACAAAATTAATTACAATGCACTTAGCCACTGCACCACAACACACATACATAAACCATTTGTGTATTACTATATGTTGTGAGGTCAGCAACCAAGATGGTAGCGTGGGGGAGACCCAGTGTGTAACAAAGGAGCAGCAAGTCACAACGCTGGATTCGCTGGCCAGGTGAGTATGTGATATCTGCATTATACTCACCAAAAAGGTAAAACAGGGGGGGGGGGGGGGGGGGACACAGGGGGAGTCTAGTTCTACTTTACAGTAACATAAAAATAAAACAATTATCTATAGTTTGAATTTATTAAAAATAAAAAAAAAGGGGGGGAAAAAAAAATCCCATAGGTATGCACAGCCTTTGCTCTACACTTTGTTGATGCACCTTTGGCACAAATTACCGCCTCAAGTATTTTTGAGTATGATTCTACAAGCTTGGCACACCTATTTTTGGGCAGTTTCTCCCATTCTTCTTTGCTGGACCTCTCAAGTTCCATCAGGTTGGATGGGGAGCGTCAGTGCACAGCCATCTTCAGATCTTTCTAGAGATGTTCAATCGGGTTCAAGTCTGGGCTCTGGCTGGGCCACTCAAGGACATTCACAGAGTTGTCCAGTAGCCAATCCTTTGTTATATTGGCTGTGTGCTTAGGGTCTTTCTCATGTTGGAAGATGAACCTTCGCCTCAGTCTGAGGTCCAGAGTGCTCTGGAGCAGGTTTACATCAGGGATGTCTCTACATTGCTGCATTCATTTTTCTCTCGATCCTGACTTGTCTCCCAGTTCCTGTCGCTGAAATACATCCCTACAGCATGATGCTGCCACGACCATGCTTCACTGTAGGGATGGTTTTAGCCAGGTGATGAGCAGTGCCTTGTTTCCTCTGGACTTGAAGCTTGCCATTCAGGCCAAAGAGTTCAATCTTTTTTTCATCAGACCAGAGAATTTTATTTCTCATGGTCTGAAAGTTCTTTAGGTGCCTTTTGGAAAACTCCAGGCGGGATGACATGTGCCTTTTACTGAGTAGTGGCTTCCGTCTGGGCACTCTACCATACAGGCCTAAATGGTGGAGTGCTGCAGAGATGGTTGGTTCTTCTCGAAGGTTCTCTCTCCACAGAGAAATGCTGAAGCTCTGTCAGAGTGACCATTTGGCTTCTTGGTCACCTCCCTGACTAAGGCCCTTCTAAGGCCCCAATATATATATTGTACCTCATTACCTTGTGCAGAGGTTTTTGGAAATGCTGCCTTGATATCTGTACTAGATAGGGAGGACTTGGTTTCTTGTGATTTACAGTACATCCGAGGATCCCTGTTGGTTGCATTATAGCGTGGAAGTGACTAGTATATATTTGGTGCAAATCACTTTAAAGTTATCACTATTCTCATCCATCACCTAATAGGCCCTGGATGCAAGCCTGTGTAATTGCAAACTCTTGTGTTCCCTGGTTCATGAAGAACCCCCTCTCAGCCTATTACACCCTTGCCCACACACAAGCCTTCTATTGCTTGAATAATCTGGCTAAAGTGAGCTTTTTTATCTCAAATTATAAAAAGTAATATAGAGTAGATGTAACTGTTTCTTTCTCATTTTTTATTGGATAGCATTGACAGTTTAGTGATTGCATTTACTTGCTGCATGGCATTGCTCCTCAATGTAATTTACTGAATTAGCCAGGAAGACAACATGGGAAGTCAAAAATTAAGTGTCTGTATCTCAAAGTTTAATTAAAGGAAGACAAATTAGAGCCATTCAAGAAGTAGTTTGTGTTCTCCAAGTCAGTTTAAAAGAGATTTCTTAGGGTACATGCACACGGCTGTAATGAAATGATCATCTACGCAGGATCTTGCGGGCAGAAGGTAAAAAAACAAATTAAACTGTCTGAAGTGTATGTATGTATGTATGTATGTATATATATATATATATATATATATATATATATATATATATATATATATATATATATATAATCTTTATGTGTATACTGTATATACACATAAATGTCCACAGAGCACTGAGATGCAAAAAAGTCTATTTACATTCCAATAAAATCTATGCAAGTATGCAGAGGAGTAACTAGAACCTTCAGGGCCCCAGTGCAAAAAAACATAAAGAGACCCCCATGACCCAAGTCCGGGGCCCTTTTTATGGTCTCGCAGTGGGAATCTTTCCTGCCCTCACATTAGAAGCCCCTTTACATCAGAGTTCCCAGAGCCGCCTTTACATCAAAGTTCCCCTTTACAGTACATTCGAGTCTGCAGGGTTCAGGGTTCAATGTAAAGAGGAACTCTGTGGACTCCGATGTAAAAGGGAACTCTGATGTAAGAAGTTCTCTAGTCACCAGAGCCCCCCCTACTTATGTCAGAGTTTGCAGAGTTTCCTCCTCACCTCAGAGTCCACAAAGTTTCTCTTTTTGCACTGTAAGGGTAAACTCTGCTGACTCTGATGTAAGGGGAAATGCTGGGAACTTTGATATAAGGGGGAGCTCTGGCACCAGAGTTGCTCTTTACACCAGAGTCTACAGAGTGAATACACTAGAGTAAATGGGTTCACTGATGTAAGAGGGGTGTGAGGACACTCATACAAGGGGGAAAATGGAAAGACACACAAGGAGGTGGATAGATTGCTGCTCACCACAAAAGGTAAATCAATTTACTCATACAAGGGGGGGGGCTTTTTTTTCAGTGTCACCCATTACATCAGTGACTCCCATAGAGTGACTGACTGCCCCACAGACTCTGTGTGGCCTGAAGCTGTCACATACTGAGCTCCTGTAATTGCCTGCAGGCTTTGGTCCTTCTCTCCTCTGTGCTTCCTCCTTACAGTCATTTTTAAATTAGCTGGAAAGGTGCAAGTGCCATGTCGTCACTGCGCACTTGACCAGCGGCCCATTCCCCCTGCTTAGCCAATTGCTATCCACCCAAGTTCGGAACTGTAATCGACTGAGCTCAGCTCAGCCCAGGCGGAGGGGGGGTCCACTGGACAGGTGCGCACGGAGGGGGCATAGGAGGGGAGAGGAAGCTCGGGGACAAGTGCAGTTTTAACGTTCATTTTTCTGCTGTTTACAAAAGTGCCTTGGCCCCCCCCCCCCCACCACCACCACCACAGTGACAGAACATCAGGGCCCAGTCGCAAATGCAACCTCTGTGACCCTGGTAGTTCCGCCACTGCATGTATGCATGCACATGTGCTTTATGAGTACACATGTAAATTACTCACCTTGGAAACAGATTTTTCTATTTTGCTTTTAGGAATATGAACGCAGAGCGCAAGTTTACACATTTTTACACACTGTGTACATTGGCCCAATGAAAATAGAACTGCTTTTAAAACCGTAAAAAATTAAATAAAATAAGTACTGCTAAAAGCACTGCTTTTTTGCAGCTGTGTACATGAACCATTGTGAGAGAAATGTAGAAGCTGCCACTGATTTGATCTTTTTTTGCTTTTAAAATGCTAGCTGTGCGGCTATGATGCCGATTCTCAGACTTCAAGTTCTGAGTCATTGACGAAGAACAAGAGTGCAGGGTAGGAGTGCACTTGAACCAAACTTATTCTGAGTTAACTGAAAGATTTTGAATATTAACCCACATATATCTTTCGCAACATAAATACAAATAATCACATTCGATAGTTTGGAATAGGTTAACTCCCGAAATCACATTTTTGTAAACTTCAGTTGGAAGTGAAGTTTTAAGCAGTTTAGTTGGTGTCTTCAACTGTTTATCACAATGGCTCGGCGTGATATTACCAACTCTAAATGAAACTTTTACTTTGTAAATACTGCCTGCTGCCATTGCGGGTGGCTTTCTAAAAATGTTAGTTGCCTGACACTCTCTGGCTTCAAAACGATTTGAGTCGCAGGTTCGTAAAAAGCATGCACCAAGTGAAATAATAACTCCTGATCTGCATTGGTGTACCCAGTCAGTGACTTGGAAAGTACTGAAACTAGTGGGTCGTGACACACAGGCAAACAACATTTTCATGACCGGAGATTGTATATTTTTCTCATGAAAGGTTTCCATTAATGGTGGGCACATTTAAGGGTTTTGCATACCTTCAACTGCTGGTTAGTCCTTTTGAGAAACTGTATTTCTTCTGCGTGCTTCTTCTCCTCTACTTGGCGTCTCTCTGCTTCCCGTTTCTCTATAGCCTCACACTTGGCCTTCTGTTCATTGACCTGCCTCTCCATGTCCTTCTTCTCTTGTTCCAACTCTGCAATCTGCAGAAAACACACGATACGCTTGTTAAGACTTGTCTATTATCACAATTTAGGCCCTGATCAGGAAATGTGGTCTTTGCGGCTGGCAATTACATTAACTATGTCAATGTTTGAATTTTAAAGAGTAACCCCAACTGCACCACCCCTTCCCTATTTCCTGAGGCCATGTTACTAACAGCTGGGTTTAGAGAAAGTGGGAATAAAGACACTGGCTGTTAATTAATCCCAAATACTGGCATCTAGTGGTGGAAAACAAGAACTTCAATGAGGGAGAAAGGCGGCTCTGAATAAAATGTGAGTAGTGCAGCAAACCATTTTTTTTTCAATTTGTGCGTATTAAGTTAGTATTCTAAATAATACCTTTAAGTAAGTTTGCATAAGACTATTTCATTTTGGTTGTTTATTACATATTGCATAATTGTGCAGAGTCTGTATACATATTCGTAGATTCACCATGAAGTGGCAGGATGTATGCCAGGCAAGCACAGGGCTGGATTTACCATTAGAAACAGTACAACTGTGCCAACAGGTGGCAGCAGCAACAAAGAGATGGTTTTCATAAGAAATAAAACAGGAAAATGTTCAGAATAATGGAAGTTATTATAGCAGAGGGGTGTTTCTTTTGGTGTCTACAGGCTTCAGTAAAGGAGACTTAGCCTTAGTTAGTCCCTGTACTAAATTTCCACTGAGATAAGCCTTGTAGCTATTTACTTAAGTTGAACAAGTTGAAAAAAAAAAGGACATTAAACACACATTGATAAAATATTAAAGTGATAATAAACCCTCCTTTTTTTTTTTTTTTGTATTTTAGACGAGGAGGTCCAGACCACCTCTCCTTGTGCTTTAAGACCCCTTTCCCCCCGGGCGGACCAATCAACGGGAGCAGAGCGGGTAGATGACACATCCGTGTCTGCTTAGTTTCTGCACAGCAGTCACGGACAGAGCCCTCTCTGCTCTATGGGCAGTCGTGAGTAAACTGATTCCGCAGACAGTTTACTCCTGACTACACTCCAATCAGCCTAAATGCAAGACGACAGAGCCCCTTCCATTTTTTAAATGGACCCCGAAGTAGGTGGTTGTAAACGGACTGTCTATAGGAATGCATGAACCATCTGATCAGGCCCGCCTGAATAACTGACAGTGGATTGCTGGTGAGAAAGGGGCATAAAACATCCCTTTCCTCTTGTCTAGTGGGGGTCCCAAAGCAACTGACTCCTCCTCCCTTTTTATGGGTGTCTCCTTTAGCTGACCGGGTGCTAAATGAGATACCCGTGTGTGTGCGTTCCAGTCTGGGACCTGTGCCGAGCTGTGTGCATCCATAGACCCCTCAGTGTTTTCTGTAGAACAAGGAAGTTCAAGGAATGGCGCTGAATGATCCCAGAGCCAGCAGTGGTGGCAAAGATGGCAATTAAGTGTTTGGGGAGGGGAGGGGTAGCACATGTATGTTTTTTTTTTTTTTTTTTCCTTAAAGCAGTTGTAAGCTCTGCTTTGTTATTTTTACCTACAGGTAAACTTATAATAAGGCTTACCTGTAGGAAAAATGATTATCTCCTAAATATACACAGTTTAGCAGATTTTCACCCTGCATGCAGCCGCTGATATCGGTGGTGTATGCACTTTGAAGGTTCGGCATACCGTGGCGGACCTTCAGAGCTTCTTGACGGAAACCGAGGGCTCTTGCCCCTGCATGCGCGGTAGTGACGTCATTGCAGCTCTGGCCACTCACAGCACCAGAGCCTGTGATCCCAGGAGGGCTTCATCCTAAGGTAAGTATTTCATAATGTGCTAGTATGCAATGCATACTAGCACATTACGCCATTGTCTTGCAGGGGTTTTTTTTTTTCAGCGGTTTACTACCACCTTAATGCTGTGAATGCAAAAAAATATAAATAAATTACTCCTTTAGTACTACTTTAAAGCTGGTCACATGAGCATACATAAAAACTTAAAAAATAAATAAAAAAAAGTTTCCCAATAAACTTAAATTCTAGTGGAAATCCTTCTAGTGAAAGGAATTTCCTGCTTAAGCTGGCTATACACCAATACAAAAAATGTTTACGAACATGTAAACAGAAATTCTCAGTTCATTTGATGACTTAATGAGTGCTTTTTAATTAGATTTTTTGGAATTAATGTATTTTTCCAATCCTAATTAAGCCCCCGGTTCACACTGAATGCAGCGCTACTTCAGTGTGATTTCAAAGCCACTGGTCAGTTTGATTTCATGTGCGGCTTGCCAACATCTGTGGCAGAAAAATAAAAAATAAAAAAAATCGCCAAAAATAGTGCAGGAGCATTTTTCAAATCGGTGCAAGTCGGAGTCGCACCGATTTGAATGGTTCCATAGGCCCAAAAAGGGTGGGACTTGCAATTTTTAACTGTCAAATTGCACAACGAGTCGTACTGGTATGAATGATGGCTCACTGTTAGAAATCCATACATCAAAGAAAAATTTTCAATCCTGTTCCTTCAAATTTTCTCGTCACTGTGGTCAAAAACGAACATCGATTTGACTCCACAAAAAAATTGAAATTGTATGAAACTTCTTAAAGTAGAAGCAGAAAACTGTGCAGGGGGGAGGAATAAGAGCACCCTTCAGGTTTTTATTGCTGCCCCTGCCTGTGCCCCTTTATTAAGATTCATCCTCTCTATTTTTCCTGGCCACTGTTATGACCAAAAGTGATAGAAAATCCTACATTTTGGGCTGTCACCAGAACAGGAATAGAGGGGAAATCTTCCAATGGGCACACTAGTTCTGGTGGCATTTATTTTACAAGAATATTGGCACATACACCGTTCTAAGTCACACCTCTAGTACCATTTTACAGATACTAGTTCTGTTGACAACCAGGAATTCCCTCGCTTTGGAGGGATTTTCCCTCACTTCCTGTTTTGCCTATGGGACAGGAAGTGACGGAAAATCTCCCTAATGGGACACAGATGGCAAAAAAAAAAAAACTGACAAGGATTAATAAACCTCCTTTATTCTATCCAAAATGAAAAAAAAAATGCATTTAATTCTATTTAAAACAAAAAATTTAGAACAAAATTGTGCTAGTATATCACCAGCTTTAGACATCCCTAATTGGAACAGGCGTCCTCATAGGAAGATGCTGTACAATCTCATTTGTTCTGGTAACAAATCTCAAATTTTGTATTTCCCATCTTTTTCTGTCTCTGAGAATAGTCACCTAGACAGGTGAATAGAGGGAATCTACCTATAATTGACACAGCAATTAAAACCTGACAAGTTAAAGAAAAACACACACACACACACACACACACACACACACACAAAAGACAATTTAAATATAGTTTCTGAAGATATGTTGATATGTTTTTTTTTTTTACAAAAGCTGGCTAATGATTGATTTCTAAATATTAGTAATAATCATCATCATTGTTTTATTTTATGATCTAGAGTGTTGTATTGGAAAGATTTCTAGTAAGAGATAAAACCAAGAATCTGACACCTATCTTGGTAAATAAACCAGTTTCTGAGTACCTTGTTTGTTTCCTGCCTCTGTATAGAATTGATTTCTGTATATAACAAGTTAATGGTATTATACTGTTGATAAGAAAACGTTAATTCATAGAGACAGTGTCTGCAATGTCCTCCTCTCTGCAGGCAGTTAATGTCATCGCTGCCCTTTAAATCACATTAGCCAATGATGTGTTAGCAACAAGGTAATAAGAAACACACCCTCTATCTTTTTTTCCGGGGAGCAATTTGTCTTTTTAACTGCTGGACCATTTTATAGAATTTTTTTTTTTTTTTTTAAATCAGCCCAAGTATTGTTTCATATTTTTAAAACTTTGATAATTAGATTAAAATCCAAGTATGTCGAGCATGAAATTACTGACTCAAAAATAAAATTTGTTTAAAGAAATGTTAAATTATTTTGAATGCCGTCCTTAAGGCCAAGCTAAAGCTATGAAGTCACCATTGAAATATGAAGCAGTTTAAAAGCATGGCAAATGTAATTTCATTGTGTATTAGATATGGTTGAACAGGTTGGATTTTAGACCTTGGCGTAAATTGTTGGGATTCACAGTGCTGAACCAGATATTCTGACATTGTGGCTGTCCTGCATTGAAGGGGTATGAGGCGTCTGTAATGACTTTGTTTATTGGTTTGGGTCGCTTTCCTAATGTTATTTTCAACAAATACGTACTTTAGTGGCATGCAGATTTTCTATAAGGGTCATGCCTAGGTCAAAAGATCCTTGGTTACCAGTCCTGTAGTAGTAGTTGTATAGCATGCCTCAAATTACTCTGCAGTACTTTAGGCCCCTTTCACACGGGCGGCTGTTCTGCCGCTGTTAAAAGCATGTTTTGTTATTTTAAAATTCAGAGAATCCTGGCACAGCGTTCACTTGCAGTTGTACATTGCGATTAGCTGCGTTTACGTGCGTTTACATGCGGCTGCTATGGAACATTCTTGATATTTCTGATGTGCTTCCTGTTGTTTTTCTTTGCTTGTTGCCGCTGCCATCTGCAGGAGAAATAGTACACTGCGATTACCTGCGGTTATGTGCATATAGCTGCGCTACATCGCACCTGGACGCATTCAATTCTATTTTTTCTATTTGCACCGAACCGCAGGTAACGAAATCGCAGCTAAACGCTGTGTGTGAATGGGGCCAAAGGAAAGCATTGTGTGCTTTTAGCTGCGGTAGAAAACTACAAAATCCGCAGCTAAAAGCACCATTCTATCCGTCCGTGTGAAAGGGGCCTTAAAGACATAATTCACCTATACCAAAAAAAAAACTGCCTATGCAGGTAAGGGGTGTCTGTAGATAAATACAAACTGTGCAGCTCTAACTAAAGTTGAATAACGTCCTGTAGGTGTAGGACTTTTACACACCTTCTGAAGCTTAACTGGAAAAACTCCCAGAGATTGCATCATCCCCTTCTGCCTTGTTTGGTAGGATGTTGCTAAGGGACTTCTAGCTCTTATGCCGCGTACGCACAAGCAGATTTTCCGTTGGAAAAAACTTGGATGTTTTTTCCAACAGAATTACGCTCAAGCTTGACTTGCATACACACGGTCACACAAAAGTTCTCTGAACTTTCGACCGTCAAGAACACGGTGACGTACAACACTACGACGAGCCGAGAAAATGAAGTTCAATGCTTCCGAGCATGCGTAGGAATTTTGCGCATTGGAATTTGTACAGACAATCGGATCGGAACTTTTTCCGACCGAAAAATAGAGAACATCCTCTCAATCTATTGCTGGCGGGAATTCCACCAGCAAAAGTCCGATGGAGCATACACACTGTCGGAATTTCTGACCAAAAGCTCTCATCGGACTTTTGCCGGTGGAATTTCCGATCGTGTGTATGGGGCATTACTGTTCACCTTCACCAGCACAGGAGCAAGCTCTCTTTTTTGGATTCAAACCCCCTACATGCACTTTCTCTCCCCTGACTGAGTATCTCTGAGCTCAATGTTGGAGAGCTTGCTCCTGTGATGGTGAAGGTGAACAGTAAGAGCTAGCAGTCTCTTAGCAATGTTCTAGCAACAAGGCAGGAAGGGGAGATGCGATCTTTAGGAGTTTTCAGTCAGGCTTCAGGAGGTATAAATGGCCTACAACTATAGCAAGGGCATTATTCAACTTATGTTGCACAGTTTGTTTTTATCTACAGAGGTCCCTTATCTGCATAGGTAGGTCTAGTAGATATCCCGGGTATGATAAAGTTTGAAACACAAAATCATAAATTATAATATAATAAATAACTATAAATAAATTATAACAAATAATAATATAATAATAATAA
Organism: Lithobates sylvaticus; assembly: GCA_028564925.1. Taxonomy (NCBI): domain Eukaryota; kingdom Metazoa; phylum Chordata; class Amphibia; order Anura; family Ranidae; genus Lithobates; species Lithobates sylvaticus. Next base: position 307,575,498 of record CM053027.1, on the reverse strand, counting down.
AAAAAATAATAATAATAATGTAATCAAATCAAAAACACTGAAATTTGCTCAGTTGCAGAATTGTCGCTGTCATGTGATGACGGATCTCCCCACAAATCACTGTCACTCAATTCTACAAGTGATTCTAATTTATTATCGCTGTTTTCTAGCTGGTCTAAAACCACTATTGATGTAAAGGGACGGTTTTGGTTGCTATGGACAATCTCCAGTTTCCAGGCAGAAAGAACAGTATTTATAATCTAAAAATGCATGCAGGGCACTGGACAGACCACTAGGGACAAAAGGGATGTGAAATAATTTGAAACAGTAATGTGATCTGTAAGATTACAGTGTACTGTATATGTATTGTGTGTGTTTCACTTTTTTGAATTTGGCGCCGTACTCCGTCCCCGTGCGCCGCAACGCTCGCAGGGAAGGGAGCTCGGCTCTGTGAGGAATCGAGCGGAGGACGGCTCGCACACAGATCGGGGAGACTTTGCAGAATCCTGTGGACAAGGTAAGTTTGCTGTACCTGGATCCTGCGATGTGATCCCGAGTCTGGCTCGGGGTTACCGCTTTTGGTACTAAAAATCCACCCCGAGCCCCACTCGGGA
>CM053027.1:307556052-307574462 GCA_028564925.1 Lithobates sylvaticus | reverse complement strand
TGCATCTCATACAACATACTTTTTTTATATTACAAACAGCTGCCCCCTGTATGCTATTTCTTACATTTTCAATCCTGCCTTAGTTTCGCTGTACATAACATGCACCAGACTGCTGAATTTTGTGTGCATGCTGTACATTATACACTCTAAGCTGCTCCAGTTTATACCGTCTCTTGTATAATTATTAAACTGTTCTACTCTGCATGTTGTGCTGTGAATTATATACTTCATACTGCTCCACTCTGTTTATTATCACCATTACTTTTTTTTTTTTAGGACTTTAGAATGTTACCCTACTCAAGCCTGAGGAAAATGGTGGAACTCATAAACCATACCTCCCAACTTTTTGAGATTGGAATGAGGGACACCTATCTGCAAAAGTATGCAGGCATAGGACACACCCCTGGCCACGCCCCCTTAAAGGAGAATTGTACAAAAAAAACAAGATTGGTTAAACCCACGAGTTTTGTTTTGTTTTGTTTTGTTTTGTTTTGTTTTGTTTTTTTTTTATTATTTTTTTTTTTTTTTACCATTACTATACCTTTTTTATATTGGCTTTTGGAATTTAGAAATGCAGCAATTTAGAAATCAGATGAAAGGTTTAGTTCTGGACACTTTGATAGATAACAAGTGCATTTTATATACATCAGACCAAAATGAGGGACAAGGAGGAAAGAGGGACAGATGGACATAGCTCGAAATCAGGGACAGTACCTCAAAATCAGGGACAGTTGGGAGCTGGTTGTGCTGGGAACTCAGCCTGCTCTCCTCCAATGATCAGACTTGTCCTGATATGCCCCCCCCCCCCCCCCCCCCAACCCTGGGAAGACTTATGCTGCTGTTTCCCCTTCCCTAGCTCTCTGGGCTCCTTAGGCAACTGAGAACAGAGGGTATGTGATCATTTGTAAAAAAGTAAAAGCTATAAAGTAAGACAGACATTTTCATTACTGTTTAAAAGACTTCTTGAAAGTATACCTGAACCCTCACCTTGTAAAACAATCCAATCAGTTCAGCTAAACTGAAAGGATTGTTTTACAAGGTGAGGGTTCAGGTATACTTTAACCCCTTCATGACTGCACTATAGCTGAGCGATGGCTACAGCATGGTCGCACATAACCAGGAGGGCGTCATTTGAGGTTCTCTCGTGTTCGCGCTTCCCGCGCCCCCTGTGGCGCACATAGGCACTGATCTATGATCGGAATAAATAGCCCATGGGGGCCACAGGGGGCGCGGGAAGCGTGAACACAAGAGAACCTCAAATGACGCCCTCCTGGTTATGTGCGACCATGCTGTAGCCATCGCTCAGCAATAGTGCAGTCATGAAGGGGTTAAAGTATACCTGAACCCTCACCTTGTAAAACAATCCAATCAGTTCAGCTAAACTGAAAGGATTGTTTTATAAGGTGAGGGTTCATGTATACTTTAACCCCTTCATGACTGCACTATAGCTGAGCGATGGCTACAGCATTGTCGCACATAACGAGGAGGGCGTCATTTGAGGTTCTCTCGTGTTCGCGCTTCCCGCGCCCCCTGTGGCGCACATGGGCTATTTATTCCGATCATAGATCAGTGCCTATCACAGCGGCTCTTTACCATGTGACCAGCTGTGTCCAATCACAGCTGATTGCAGATAACTGGCAAATCCTGTTTACACTGCGATCTTCTCCCCACACTGACATCCAGTGAGGAGAGCCGATGAGCTGTAATCCACACAGGGGACAGCTACACTGATAATCTGGGCACTGATCATCAGTATCCTGATGATCAGTGCCCACCAGTGCTGTCAGTCAGTGTCCATCAGTACAGCCTCATCAGTGCCCACCAGTGCTGTCAGTCAGTGCCCACCAGTGCTGTCAGTCAGTGCCCATCAATACAGCCTCATGAGTGCACATCAGTGAAAAATTATTTGTATACAAAATTTTATAACAGAAACTAAGTAAAACTGTTATTATTGTCCACATTTTTGGTCTTTTCTTTGTTTAGCAAAAAATAAAAAACCCAGTGGCAATTAAATACCACCAAAAGAAAGGTCTATCTGCCTCAAAAAAATTAGTTTGAGGGCCAGTTCACACCATAGAAACGCAGGCCAGATGCTTTTCTGCGTGCACATTTTTGATGCAGTCCAGTGCATTTTTTTTGTCCCCCTCTTTTTTTTTTTCTTGGGGCCAGCTCACACCACATGCAGTCCAAGTCCAGTGCGTTTTATTTTCTGCCTCAAAAATGTATGGGAGGTATATATGTTTATATGGTTTTCAATGGCATAGTTCACACTACTGCTTGCAGTTCCAGTTCAAGAAAAAAAAGTAGAATTCTGCATTTTTCCTGCACTGGACTGTACTAGAAAGCTGAAAAACGCACTGAAATGCACCAACAATGCACTGTAACACACATGTCCTTATTAAGGACCAGCTCACACAATAGAAACGCAGTCCAGATGCGTTCCAGGTGCTTTTTTGCATGCGTTTTTTTTTTTTTTAATGCGTTCCAGTGCTCCCCCTTCTTTTTTCTGAGCCTATGTTCACACAACTGCTATGCGATGTACTGCAAATTTGATCCGTTTTTTTATCCTGTGTGAGGTGCGATTTTGAGAATTTCAAGAGTGAACAATTCGCAGATATGTGATCTGTGTGCTGCGAGTTTACTGCAAGTTCAATTGAAGCCTATGAAGATAAAATTCGCACTGCATCATAGGAATTCGCATCACACCCGCAGTCAACGCGCACAGGACTCTTTTTTTTTTTTTTTTTTTCTCGCACCAAATTTGCAACGCATAGATGTGAACCAAAGCTATGGAATACTATGTTTTTTACATGACCTGTGAATCTGTGTGTTCCTAAACGCATCAAACCTGCTGTAAATTTGCTTCAGTGTGAACCCAGGCTCTGTTGATGACAAAACGCTTTGATGTGAACAGGGGCCATTGAAATGAATGCGATTTGTCTTGTTGGGTGTTTTTAGAGCTGAGGCTTACAGCAGAAAAAAGGCCCAAAAAACGCCTAGGTGTGAACAGAGCCTAAATATAAGGACAAGTGTGTATTCAGTGCGTTTTTGGTGCATTTGGGTGCCTTCCAGTGTGTTTTTGTTGCATTTTACAGCGTTCCAGTGCAGGAAAAATGCAGCATGTGTAACAGTTTTTTTTCTGGAACTGCAAGCACTGGTGTAAACTATGTCATTGAAGACTTTATAATCTACTTTCCATGTGTTCTTGATGTAGAAAAAAAAACGCACTGGACTGCATGTGTGGTGAACTAGCCCTAAGAAAAGAGCGGAGAAAATACACTGGGAAGCATCAAAAACGCATCCGGACTGCTTTTCTATGGTGTGAACTGGCCCTTAACCTTAAATAAGGACGTGTGTTTGTGGTGCGTATAGGTGCATTTTGATGTGTTTTTACAGTGTTCCAGTACAGTCCTGTTCAGGAAAAATGCAGCACGTTCTACTTTTTTTTTCTGGAACTATGCCATTGAAAACCATATAACCTGCTTTCCATGTGTTTTTGATGCAGAACAAAATGCACTGGACTGCATGTGGTGTGAACTGCAGTTTTGCATGACTGCGCAGATGTCATTCAAAGTGCGACAGCGCTGAAAGATGAAAATTGGCCTGGGCAGGAAGGGGGTGAAAGTGCCCAGTAGGAAAGTGGTTAAGCATTGTAAGCAGTATGGAAAATGTGTAAAGGACAATATCCACAGCAACAAAACAGATTTCATTGTCTTGCAGGAAGACATTTAAAAAATGAATTTTGATTGGTTGTGAGGGGTAAAGATTTTAAATGGTCAGTTCTACCAATTATTCTACACCAGAAAATTTAAAGAACATTCAAAAAACAAAATTTTGTATCTTGATTACTCCTGGGGCACACATATTGTTATTCTGGTAATATATGTCAATAGCCTCATATCTATAATTGTTATGCCGCGTACACACGAGCGGATTTTCCGTTGAAAAAACTTGGATGGTTTTCTGACGAAATTCCTCTCAAGCTTGGCTTGCATACACACGGCTCTCAACCGCCAAGAACGCAGTAATGTACGACTCTATGACGAGTCGAGAAAATGAAGTTCAATGCTTCCGAGCATGCATCGAATTGTTTCCGAGCATGCGTAGGAATTTTGCGCGTCGGAATTGCTACAGACGATCGGAATTTTCGATCAAAACTTTTTCCGACCGAAAAATTGAGAACCTGCTCTCAATCTTTTGCTGGCTGGAATTTCGCCAGCAAAAGTCCGATGGAGAATACACACGGTCACATTTTCCCACCAGAAGTTCACAACGATCTTTTGCTGGCCGAATTTCCGATCGTGTGTACGCGGCATTAGAGTGTTTAATAAGCTTCATAGCACATTGCATCTTGTTAAAAAAAATTTTTTTGTAAATTTCACGTAAAATCAGATTTGCAGCGTAGCATCTATTTCTCCGACAAAATCTTTTTTTCTGAGATAAGCAGCATGAGAAACAGCATTTTTCTATCGCAAAGGCTACGGTGATGCAGTGAACAATGAGTTAAAATGGTAACTGTAACAGTGCAGGGCTTATTGCTAACAGACTACAGGGTGCTCTTAAAATGGATTGGGAGCTCTGTGTTTTTCACCAAAAAAGGAAATGAAAAAGGATTTGTGAAGGGCTGGGTTTGGAGGGGGGGGGGGGGGGGGGGAGCATGGGACACATCTGGATTTTATCCTTGTCATGGGTATTCACGGCACCATGTCTCCTCTGTGGAAGGACTCCCAGCCGCTCTCCTGGACCCACGTTACAAAGGAAACTCGATTAACCCCTTCTAAGCAACATCTTCTAATATGTCTGAGTAACAGGATTTTATTTTTTGATTTTTCTATACAAGCACAGTTTGCCTAGCAGCAAATAATCAGATTTGCTTTCCTCTATAGGAAACATTTATTTTATGTAATGTATATTTATTCGAATAACTCCACGTTCTGCAAACAATGGGTTAAACATTTACGTTAAAATAGGTAAAAAAAAAAAGCTTTGATCTTTCTTATCTGGTTTAATGTGACCCACCTGGAAGTCTGCAGAAAGTCTGAGTCACTTGAAGAGCGCACGTATTTGCAGATGTGATGACATCATCGCAGGCTGAAATCCTGGCTAGTCAATATTTCAGCGGATTTTATTCTTCTGCATGAGTCAGCTGAGCCATATATACAAAAAACTGATGACAGATTCATTGGCCAGTATGGACCCATTTATTAGAACGATCCTATGGCCAAGATGATGACAGATCAGTTGGCCAGCAGTGTTCGTTTTGACATCAAATTTCGAGTTTCGTTTTAGTTCTAGTCTTTTGACTAAAATGCATTTTTTTTCTTTTTAGTTATCTCAATTGTTTTAGTCGTATTTTAGTTGACTAAAATCTCCAGTCCATTTTAGTCGACTCAGGCACGGTTCACACTTGGAAACCTGCGGATCACGCATCGCACCCGACTCGCACAGCCGTTCACACTGCCATATGCAAACTGCCGGGAGTGTCAATACATTGTTAATGACACACTCCCCCCCCCATTTCAGCTCACCTATCGCACTGCGAACCGACAGTTCAGACATGAATCGGATCTAATATAAATATAAAACTACAACATAAATGGTTAAATAAAGCTGCTCCCCTAAATGGGTACTAATAGTACTCAAAAGTGTGAACTAATAAAGTGAAGGGGGCGCTCTAAATTAATAAGTGATGATTTAAACGTAATTATACCAATAAAACATTTTTTTTACCTTCATTGGTCAATATATTGTTATGAATATATGTTCATATCACATGAATGTATTTAAGTCTATTTAGTCTATTGCACTTTTAGTTTGTTAGGCCCCTTTCACACCTAAGCGTTTTTCATGCGGTGCAGCGCTAAAAATAGCGCCTGTTCACCGCATGAAAAAAATCCTGCCCCTTTAACTCCAGTGTGAAAGCCGGCGGGCTTTCACACTGGAGCGGTGCGCTAGCAGGATGACAAAAAAAGTCCTGCTAGCAGCATCTTTGGAGCGGTATAGGAGTGGTGTGTTCACCGCTCCTATACCGCTCCTTCCCATTGATTAGAATGTGAAACCGCGGCAATACCGCCGCAAAGCGCCACTACGGCGGCGCTCTGCGGGGGGTCTTTAATCCTTTTTCGGCCGCTCGCGGGGGGTAAAACCGTACCGCGAGCGGCCAAAAACCGCGGTTAAAACGACGGTAAAGCAGCGCTAAATATAGCGCTGCTTTACCGTCACCGCGGCTCCCCGCCCCAGTGTGAAAGGGGCCTTACTGAATGGCATCCTTATTGGTACAATTACGTTTAAATCATCACTTATTAATTTAGAGCGCCCCCTTCACTTTATTTATTCACATGAATCGGATCACCCAATGCAATCGGATTCTGGTGCGGACCAAAAAAAAAAAAACGGTCCGAATGCGATCTGTATGGCTGAAATCACATCGCACGGACACCACATGTGGTTTGCACTGCAGTGCGGTGCAAATCACACGTGATCTCGCACCACGCAGCAATGTGAATCGGCCCTAAAACCGATTGGGTTTAGTTAAATTTTAATGCATTATTTAAGTATTTCTTTAGAATTGGCAAACTCCATTATATACTCCTGGAGTAAAATTCTAATAACATCTTATTGTTTATGGCAGGGATATGCAATTAGCGGACCTCTAGCTGTTGCAAAACTACAGGTCCCATCATGCCTCTGCCTCGGGGTGTCATGCTTGTGGCTGTCAGAGTCTTGCTATGCCTCATGGGACTTGTAGTTCTACAACAGCTGGAGGTCTGGTAATTGCATATCCCTGATTTATGGTATTAGGCCTCTTTCATACGGGCGGCTGTTCTGCCGCTGTTAAAAGCATGTTTTGTTATTTTGAATGTCCAGGACTCCAGGCACAGCAATCACTTGCAGTTCTACATTGCAATTAGCAGCGTTTACATGCAGCTGCGTTTAGCTGCAGTGGAAAATTCTTGCCATTTCTGAGGTGCTTCCTGTTGTTTTTCTTTCCTCTTTGCCGCTGCCATCCGCAGGTGAAATAGTACACTGCGATTACCTGCAGTTATGTGCAGATAGCTGCGATAAATCGGTCCTGGACGCAGTCAAATTAATTTTTTCTAACCACACAAAACCCCATGCAACGATACCGTCACTAAACGCAGTGTGAGAATGGGGCCATAGGAAAGCATTGTGTGAGTTTAGGTGCGGTAGATAACTTCATATCTGTCCGCAGCTAAAAGCTGATTTCTATCCGCCCGTGTGAAAGGGTCCTAAAGGTTTGAACATACACTTCAGATGCAGATTTAGCCGTTGTGATATATAACGTCTTTAAAAGAAAAGCCAAGTTTTATAAACAAACAAAAATATTGCTTTTTGACAAACAGAAGTACAACTTGAAAATGCAAAAAACACAAAAATCTGTAAATTCTATTGACTGTAGTGCCATTGCACAAATTACCTGAATATATTACCAACATTAAATATCAAGAAAAAAAAATGAAGAAAACAGAAAAGCATTTTTTTTCTTTTTTTTTTTTTTTCTTTTTGTAGTTTAGTAGATTATTTTTATTATTATTATACACGATTTATATAGCGCCAACAGTTTATGCAGCGCTTTACAATGTATAGGGGGGACAACACAATTACAGTACAGTTCAATACAAAAGGTACAGGAGGGCCCTGCACATAGAGCTTACATTCTAAAGGGAGGGGGTGGTGGTACAAAAGGTAATAGCTGCAGGGAATGATTTGATGGGGGTGGCTCGGGGACAGTTGTTAGCTGGGTGTGGGATAGTTTTCCCTGAATAAATGAGTTTTCAGGGATCTCTTAAAGGTGGACAGGGTAGGGGCTGATCGGACATACTGGGGCAGGGAGTTCCAGAGGATGGGAGAGGCTCTGGAGAAGTCTTGAAGGCGAGCATGGGAGAAGGTAACAAGGGAGCTAGAGAGCAGGAGGTCCTGGGAGGAGCGGAGGGGACGATTTGGGCAATATCTGCAGATGAGGTTGGTGATGTAGATGGGGGGCGATGTTGTGGATGGCTTTGTATGTTATGGTTAGCATTTTGAATTTCACACGGTGGGGTAGGGGAAGCCAGTGAAGGGATTGGCAGAGAGGGACGGCAGTCACGGATCGATCAGTGTTAAAAGCATGTTTTGTTATTTTGAAATTCCAGGACTCCAGGCACAGCAATCACTTGCAGTTTTACATTGCAATTAGCAGCGTTTACATGCAGCTGCGTTTAGCTGCAGCGGAAAATTCTTGCCATTTCTGAGGTGCTTCCTGTTGTTTTTCTTTCCTCTTTGCCGCTGCCATCCGCAGGTGAAATAGTACACTGCGATTACCTGCAGTTATGTGCAGATAGCTGCGATAAATCGGGCCTGGACGCAGTCAAATAAATTTTTTCTAACCGCACAAAACCCCATGCAACGATACCGTCACTAAACGCAGTGTGAGAATGGGGCCATAAGAAAGCATTGTGTGAGTTTAAGTGCGGTAGATAACTTCATATCTGTCCGCAGCTAAAAGCTGATTTCTATCCGCCCGTGTGAAAGGGTCCTAAAGGTTTGAACATACACTTCAGATGCAGATTTAGCCGTTGTGATATATAACGTCTTTAAAAATAAAGCCAAGTTTTATAAACAAACAAAAAATATTGCTTTTTGACAAACAGAAGTACTTGAACTTGAAAATGCGAAAAACACAAAAAACTGTAAATTCTATTGACTGTAATGCCATTGCACAAATTACCTGAATATATTACCAACATTAAATATCAAGAAAAAAAAATGAAGAAAACAGAAAAGCATTTTTCTTTTTTTTAGTAGATTATTATTATACACGATTTATATAGCACCAACAGTTTATGCAGTGCTTTACAATGTATAGGGGGGGACAACACAATTACAGTACAGTTCAATACAAAAGGTACAGGAGGGCCCTGCACGTAGAGCTTACATTCCAGGGAGGGGGTGGTGGTACAAAAGGTAATAGCTGCAGAGAATGATTTGATGGGGGTGGCTCAGTGACAGTTGTTAGGTGGGTGTGGGATAGGCTTCCCTGAATAAATGAGTTTTCAGGGATCTCTTAAAGGTGAACAGGGTAGGGGCTGATTGGACATACTGGGGCAGGGAGTTCCGGAGGATGGGAGAGGCTCTGGAGAAGTCCTGAAGGCGAGCATGGGAGAAGGTAACAAGGGAGCTAGAGAGCAGGAGGTCCTGGGAGGAGCGTAGGGGACGTTTTGGCAATATCTGCAGATGAGGTTGGTGATGTAGATGGGGGGGGCGATGTTGTGGATGGCATTTTGAATTTTACACAGTGGGGTAGGGGAAGCCAGTGAAGGGATTGGCAGAGAGGAGCGGCAGTCACGGATCAATTAGTGAGGTGTATTAGTCTAGCAGCAGCATTCATAATAGACGGAAGGGGGGATAGCCTGCTTAAGGGTAGGCCATTAAGGAGAGAGTTGCAGTTGTCAAGGCGGGAAATAATCAAGGAGTGAATGAGTTGCTTTGTGGTGTCATTGGTTAGGAAGGGTCGAATTCTGGCGATGTTGCAGAGGTGAAGGCGGCAGGATTTAGCCAGTGGTTGGATATGGAGGCTGAAGGAGAGGTCAGAGTCAAGGATTACACCCAGGACCCTGGCATGTGTGGAGGGACCAATGGTTGTGTTGTTGATATTAATGGTAAAGTCACAGGGGGGGGGGGGACCGTGAAGAAGGAAATATAACAAGCTCAGTTTTAGAAATATTGAGTTTGAGGAAGTAATGTGACATCCATACCGATATGTCATTCAGTAAGTTTGAGATTTGTGAGATCGAGGGGGTGAGTTGAGGAATGGAGAGATGGATCTGGGTGTTGTCAGCATAGAGTTGGTATTGGAAACCATGGGAGGTTATCAACTGGCCCAGGGAAGAGGTATAGAGCGAGGTATATAGGAGGGGCCCAAGGACCTTGGGGTACCCCAACAGAAAGAGGAAGGGGAGCGGAGGAGATGGAGTTGTAAGTGTAGCACTAACCCCCGAAGGAGCTGCTGGTTTTATTGGGCTTATCGTTACCTTCTTCACCTCGTCTCCATCTAGGGGTTCCCGTGGTAGATGGCCCAAAGAAATGTAGAAACTGACACTTTATCTTCCTTTTTTGGGTTATTTATTCAAAAAGATAAAACAGCCTCTTAAATGTAGGGTAGATGGTTAGGGTGAAAGTCCAGGTACTTTTGGATACTGCAAAGATAGGAAGTCTCTCACTATTGAAATCCAGAGAATTACCGTTTCACAGCTGGATTTTCACAACCACCGGATAGACCTCCTCTCACTAGGTCTAGCAACCAGTGAAGTGCTAGGTAAAGCAAAGTCTCTGCCACAGACTTGAATGTAGAACACTTGAACAAAGTCTCTGCCAAAGACTTGAATGTAGAACACTTGAACAAAGTCGAACTGAGGGACTTATACAAATTTAGAGAGCTATCATACATTACCAGTATCTTGCAGCCGGTCCGGCGATACCGTATGAGTGTAGATCCATTTAGTGTCCTTCAACTGAGCCTCCAGGCTCCTTCTGAGAAGCCAGCCTTAGCGCATGGCCTTCTCCCAAAGAGTCCTCCCCTGGATGCTTCTCCAGCTGCTGGGCCTCTCCTCAGATGAGACGGCACCAGACCACTTTTGAATGCTTCCATTCAGGCCTGTCCCTACAGTTGCTTCGCCTCAGGCTATCCAGCCCAGAGACTCGGAATTGCATGGATCCGCATCCCAGGCCAGGAGGGCAGGGACCAAACAGACAGAAAATATCTTCTGGACTGGACCGGAAACCCCAAAACACGTGATCTCAGTACATTAAATACCCTCTCCCTGAATGCACAGCAGGATGACACTCCCACTGGGCTGGTTCCGAGAGAAAGAGGAGTATCCAATACACTTGACCAAACTGCATTCCCATACTTGCCGGCGGTGACAGCGACACCTGCGGCCAAGTAGGACTCAGTGCAGTCCAACCAGACTGGTACTGAAACCATAATTTGGCATAATTAGCCCTAAAACCCAACTGTGGTTTCAGGAGTATTCCTTTGTAAAAATACATAGCGCATGCTCGCCAGGAGCCGGCGCTACATAAGTGACACTGAAAGTGCGCTGAGATAGGTAGGAGGAGAACCAGGATCACGGAGGTCAAGGGAGTGTCATTTTCTGAGGAGGAGCAGGTAGTCAACTGTGTCAAAGGCAGCAGAGAGGTCTAAAAGTGATTATGGAGTAGTGGCTGTTGGTTTTACCAGTTAGTAGGTCATTGGTAAGTTTTAGTAGGGCAGTTTCAGTAGAATGTTGTGGGCGGAAGCCAGAGTGTAGGGGGTCGAGAAGGTTGTTGTCCATGAGGTAGTGACTCATTTGGTCATGGACAAGGCGTTCAATGAGCTTGGAGGCAAATAAGAGCAGGGAGATGGTACTTAAGTTATTCAAACAGGTGGGGTCTAATGAGGGTTTTTTGAGTATGGGGGTAACCAGTGCATGTTTGAGCGGGGAAGGAAAGGTGCCGGAGGGAGGGAGAGGTTGAAGATGTGGGTTAGGGAGTTGAGAATAGAGTGGGAAGGTGGTCGCAGTAATTGTGAGGGGACAGGGTCCAGGGAACAGGTAGTGAGGTGGGCCATGGAGATGAGTTTATAACTTCATCTGTGGTAACTGGGAAAAAAGAAGAGAGTATTGAGTGTGGTGTTGGACCCGATATGTTGGGTCGGGGAGGAATTTGAATGCTGGATGTCTCCTTGCGAATTGTGTAGATTTTGCTATTGAAATTAAATAGATGCCCCCTACATAGTCTCATGTGTTAGTGCAGTGTTAATTTTGATGTCAAATTTAAATTTAGTTGTCTTTTGACTAAAATGCCATTTTAGTTTTAGTCATATTTTAGTCATCTCAATTCTTTTAGTTTTAGTCGTATTGTAGTTGACTAAAATAGTATTAACTTAGTCCTGGTTCACACTTATGCATTTTTTTAGTGCGTTTTCAGTTTTTCAGGAACACACTACAGCCCATTTAACATGGTTTCCTATGGGTGTAGATCACATCTGTGCGTTTTATGGAAAGGGCCAGGGACTTTTTTCTGGTTGTTGGTTCCATAGACTTCAATGGATCAAAAACGTGTATTGAAAAATGCAAAATGCACCTGGAATATGCAAACTGCAACCTGCATAGGTGTGGATCAGGTCTTATCAGGTGTGAAAATATTTTCGTTGACAAAATGAAACACTGTTGGCCTGTAATTGTTCTGTGTATGGTCCCATTTGCTGCACCAATTGTAATGCCAAGAAAAACATTTATTACATTGCAGCTTATCAGTTCTTAATGTAATGGCTGTATTATTTTGTTTTTTTAGACTTTCTTTCATCGTTTTCATATCTTGACTGCGACATTGCAGCGGACACATCGGACACTTTAACACTATTTTGGAACCATATTTTGGCTCTGCGCCCCAAAGCACCTTGTCCTCATGTTGATGGGGACAAGGGCCTCTTCCCGACAACCCTGGGTTGTCTGGGGGTCTGCAGGCAGGGGGCCTATCATAAGTATTATATCATCTGTATTTAATATTTTAGTTTAAAACATTTAACTGTGAGCAGGGATGTTTCATTCATTTTTTTTTTAGCTTGTGTTAATAAAAACACAATCAGGGTGTCTGGAGCTTTCCATTACTTTAACATTTCTATTTCTAAAAATTATACAGTACTGTGAAAAACTTTTAGGGAGGTGTGTAGAAATGCTGTAAAGAAAGAATGCTTTATTTTAATTGTTTCGTTTTATCAATTTACAAAATGCAAAGTGAGCTAACAGAAGAAAAATCTGTGGCTTAAACCCTAGGTACACTTGCACACAGTTTATAAAGGATCTCGACAGGTAGGTTGTTCCAAACATTTTGGAGGACTAACCAAAGATCTCCTGTGGATGTAGGCTGTCTCATATCCTTTTGTCTCCTCGTGTAATCCTAAACAGATTTAATGGGGCGGCACAGTGGTGTAGTGGTTAGCACTCTCACCTAGCAGTAAGAAGGGTCGCTGGTTCAAATCTCAACCACGACACTACCTGCCTGGAGTTTGCATGTTCTCCCTGTGCCTGTGTGGGTTTCCTCTGGGTCCTCCGGTTTCCTTTCACAATCCAAAGACATGCAGGTAGGTTAATTGGCCTCTGTCCAAAAATTGGCCTTAGTATATGTATGGGGGCCATGGATTGTGGGCTCCTTGAGGGTAGGGACTGATGTGAGTGTGCAATGTACAGGGATAGGGACAATTGTAGATGCTCCCTCAGGTTGAACTGGATGGACTGATGTCTTTATTCAACCTTACTAACTATGAAACTATGAAACTATGAGATCAGGGCCAAACCATCACTTCCAGCTGAAGATAGTTCTTAAGGTCATTTGCTGTATGCTTGGGGTCTTTTTCCTAAATCTGGGGCCAGTTACACACCTCACTGATAGTATGGCATGATGGATAAGTATCTGGCTGTATTTCTCAGCTTACAGGACACCATTGATTGGGCAACACTGAGGACCGTAGATGCAGTGGTTGGCCAGGGAAACCTAATGTAGCAGATAAAACATGCTGTACCTGCACCACCAGAGAGAGAGTCACGCTGTACCCGCACCACCAGAGAGAGCATCACTCTGTACCCGCACCACCAGAGAGAGCGTCACGCTGTACCCACACCACCAGAGAGAAAGCCACGCTGTACTCGCACCACCAGAGAGAGCCACGCTGTACCCGCACCACCAGAGAGAGAGCCACACTGTGTCCGCACCACCAGAGAGAGCCAAGCTGTACCCGCACCACCAGAGAGAGAGCCACGCTGTACCCGCACCACCAGAGAGAGAGCCACGCTGTACCCACACCACCAGAGAGAGCCACACTGTACTTGCACCACCAGAGAGAGCCATGCTGTACCTGCACCACCAGAGAGAGAGCCACGCTGTACCTGCACCACAAGAGAGAGAGCCATGCTGTACCTGCACCACCAGAGAGAGCTACACTGTACCTGCACTACAAGAGAGGTAGCCACGCTGTACTGGCACCACCAGAGAGGGAGGAACTCTGTACCTGCACCACCAAAGGGGGAGAAAGGCGGAGCCACTGCCAGGGTACAGACGTTCTACACTACTGACCAGAGACGGCCTGGCAACCTAGAGTCAGCGAATGTCCAGCCAGAGGGATCACTGCTGCGATTTCGCTGAGTCTGGTAAAAGGCCTGATAGCCATTATCAATTACTGTTCCTAGGGACTGAGCCATTAGGAAGTGCCTAACCTGCTATCCTCTAGGCCTTATTGTCCTCTGGCCCAAAAAATAGGGGGGTGGGGGTGACACCAACCCTAGTGACGCCACTACTTCAGTCTTAGTAGCATGGCTGACTGAGCGGGTACCAGCAGCACTTTCTGCTTGCCATCTCCAAGCTGTAACCTCTGATTATTGCCGCATGCTCCACCTCCACTCGCCCCCAAGCCAGGAGTCCATGCATGTTGCTGCTGACTGTGGGAATATCTCACTCATGCAAATCATGCAAGTAAGAAATCGAAAGAAAGGATTTGGAGTGAATATTTTTAGGGAGCTGAAGAGGCCCATGATGTTTGCACCACCTCCATGTGAACTAGCCAATCCCAGCTGTGTCTGCGCTGGCAGCCCCACCCATATTCCTGTGGACACACACACACACTGCGCTGTGCTGAAAGTAGAGAAGGTGTGCAGCAGGTGGCAAATTAGACACACACAGAGGCTGCAAAATTGAGTCCACCGAACAACCCCCCACTACCACCAACATTGACAATGGCATATGCCCCTCATTCTGATTCTCTAAATGAAAAAGACTGCCACTCTGAAAAGCTATTTATACATGGATTGCTTGAGTCATTTAACAGGTGGTGAAGGGGTGATATGGTGCCTCCTCACCACCTATTTTAACCCTCTAAATCGAGGGTCGGCAACCCATTGACCACAATCTACCCTTCAATTATGGCCAGGTGATGGGTAGATCAGCGATTCTGCTTCGCCGACCCCCCCCGACCGCTCCTCCCACATTGCAGAGCAGCGCATGGAAGGAACTACCTTGTATGCTGCGCTGATCCAGGACGGCCCTTCTAGCACGTCCATCCCAGGTGCTTGTGTGTGACATTACATGGGATGGATGAGAAAGGAGGGCTGACCAGGATCAGAGCGCCAGGAGAAAGAAGAGTCATGTGTCTTCAGCAGTTCCCTTCTCTGCGCGTGAGGAAAAATTCTGCTTTCCTGTCAGCCCCTGTACACACATATCACTGCTCTAACTAACCTCATCCTCTGCCCTATTTACTGACACCATCCACAGCCCTACTTACTGACAGCATCCACAGCCCTACTTACTGTCACCATCCACAGCCCTACTTACGGTCACCATCCACAGCCCTACTTACGGTCACCATCCACAGCCCTACTTACTGTCACCATCCACAGCCCTACTTACTGTCACCATCCACAACCCTACTTACTGTCACCATCCACAACCCTACTTACTGTCACCATCCACAGCCTATAAGCTAAGTTTATATTTTTACAATATTAGTTTTATTATAATTTTGAAGTAGATCTGCACCTCTCAAAGGTTGTCTACCCCTGCCCTAAATGCTGCATCACCCACGGTTGTGAGTAACTTGCACCGCAGACGCATTTATTTAAATGGGTTGCATTTGGTGAGCGGTAGTGCAGGCTTGTGGGGGCCCCAGTGCATTAGTTCCCAGGGGCCCGTGCTGCTATTAAAGCGGAGTTCCACCCAAAAGTGTAACTTCCGCTCATTGTACTCCTCCCCCCCCCCCCTCCAGTGCCACATTTGGCACCCTTCGGGGGGGGCAGCATACCTGTCTTTCGCATGTATGCTTTCCCCACTTCCGGGAGCTTCAGCCGTGGGTATTGACTTCATGGCTGGGGCTCCCTCCTCCTTCTTCCTCCTCCCCCTGTCGTCGGGCCAGTAGCAAAGAGGAGTGGAGCCTTGTGTGTGCGCAGTAGGGTTCCCAGCGTGAAGCTGAAAGGCTACACTGCTGGGTTCCCTTACTCGCAATGGAGGCGGCATGCACCCGACAGCTAATGGAAACATCAGCTGCGGTGCCAACATCGCTGGACTTCAGGACAGGTAAGTGTCCGATTATTAAAATTCAGCAGCTGCAGTATGTGCAGCTACTGGCTTTTAATTTTTGCATCGGTGGGTGGACCTCAACTTTAAGATGGCCCTGCCAACACGAGAGCCTGATTTCAACATCATCAAGTCTGTCTGGGATTACATGAAGAGACATAAGGATTTGAGGCATCCTACATCCACAGAAGATCTGTGGTTAGTTCTCCAAGATGTTTGGAACAACCTCCCCACCTTTAAAAACTGTGTGCAAGTGTAAATTGAAAATGTTATGCTGTTTTGAAGGCAAAGAGTGGTCACACCAATTATTTATTTGACTTGGGGATTTCTTCTGTTCATTTACTTTCCTGGTTTAAGCCAAGAGGCCCATGGTAACTTTGGAGGAGCTGCAAAGATCCACGGCTCAGGTGGGAGAATCTGTCCACAGGACAACTATTAGTTATGCACTCCACAAATCTGGCCTTTATAGAAGAGTGGCAAGAAGAAAGCCATTGTTGAAAGACAGTCATAAGAAGTCCTGTTTTCTGTTTGCGAGAAGCCATGTGGGGGACACAGCAAACATGTGGAAGAAGGTGCTCTGGTCAGATGAGACCAAAATTTAACTTTTTGGCCTTAAAAACAAAAACAAAATATATGTGTGGCAGAAAACGAATACTGCATATCACCCTGAACACACCATCATGTTGTGGGGATACTTTTCTTCAGCAGGGATCGGGAAGCTGTTCAGAGTTGATGGGAAGATGGATGGAGCCAAATACAAGGCAATCTTAGAAGAAAACTTGTTAGAGTCTGCAAAGACTTGAGATTGGTTCACCTTCCAGCAGGACAACAACCCTAAACATACAGCCAGAGCTACAATGGAATGGTTTAGATCAAAGCATATCTGACAGAGCTTGAGCTATTTTGCAAAGAAGAATGGGCAAAAAATTGACTCTCTAGATGTGCAAAGCTGGTAGAGCCATCCCCAAAAAGACTTGTAGCTGTGATTGCAGCGAAAGGTGGTTCTACAAAGTATTGACTCAGGAGGGCTGAATACAAATGCATGTTACACTTTTCACATATTTATTTGTAAAAAGTTTGGAAAACCATTTATCATTTTCCTTCCACTTCACAATTAAGTGCCACTTTGTGTTGCTCTATCACATAAAATCCCACTAAAATACACTTACATTTTTGGTTGTAACATGACAAAATGTGTAAAATTTCGAGGGTTATGAATATTTTTTGGTGGTCCAGTGAGCACTGTTGGGGCCATAATCTGGAAGTGAAAATAACATAATTTCACCATAAACCAGCCATGACCAGGTGCCCCTTGCAAGATTTCTGACAGAGAAGTGAAAAGAATTATCAGAAGAGTTGTCCATAAAGACCTGGAATTAACAGGTAAATTTTTTTCAAAGTAAACAATAAGTAATGCACTCAACCGCCATGGCCCGTATGCACGCTCACAATGCAAGACTCCATTGCCGAAGAAAAAGCATGTTGGAAATTGTTTAAAGTCTGCTGCGCAACATTTAGACAAGCCTGTGAAATACTGGGGGAATATAGCCTGGTCAGATGAGACCAAAATTGAACTCTTTGGATGCCATAATACACACCATGTTTGGAGGTCAAATGGTGCTGCACATCAGCCCAAAAACACCATACCAACAGTGAGGTTTGGAGGTGGGAACATCATGGTGTGGACTGGCAAACTTTATATAATTGAATGAAGGATAAATGGAAAAATGTACCAAGACATTCTTGATAAAAATCTGCTGCCATCTACCAGGATGATGAAGATGAAACGAGGGTGGACATTATAGCAAGACAATGATCCCAAACACAAAGCCATGGAAACTCTCAATTGGTTTCAAAAACAGAAAATAAAGCTGCTAAAATGGCCCAGCCAATCACATGAGTTGAATCCAATAGAAAATCTATGGAAAGAACTAAAGATCAGCGTTCATACAAGAGGCCCACAAAACCTTCAAGATTTGAAGACTGTTGGTGTGGAAGAATGGGCCAAAATCACACCTGAGCAATGCATGCAACTAGTTTCTCCATACAGGAGTCGTCTTGAAGCTGTCATTACCAACAAAGTATTTTTTCAGAAGTATTAAATACATTTTAGTTAGCGTGTTCAATAACTTTTACCTGTGGCATTCCATTTTATTACACATAACTTAATTTCTGAACTTATTTGTTTTGTTATTTTTGTATGTATGGATTGCATGGGTTGTTACCGACCATGTGTCAATAGCACCTTTAGAAATGTATTAACCTTGAAAAATGGTGACATGTTCAATACTTATTTTAGCCGCTGTATA
>CM053027.1:307538335-307555579 GCA_028564925.1 Lithobates sylvaticus | reverse complement strand
CAGGAAGCGAGAGCCTCAGTAATCTGCACATCCCTCAGTCATGTAATATTTTACCAACATTCACATTCGACCAGTAAAATAAACATGATTGTTTTGCTTTTTCTTAGACGTGTGGTTTGTCTGGATTGCAGAGAGATCCACATTTCAGACAGGAATGCAGAGACCAACACATTTTCTTTATTCCTGCTTACAAAATGTCTCTGGGATCATACAGATCTGAAGAGATTCTAGTTCAGATACCTACAACAGAAAGACTGTATTGCATAGGGAGGTTTCCCAAAACATAAATACTCTACATTTAATACCTCTAATGCATACATTATTGTATTACAAGTTACAGCAGACTTCCTTTGCATTGAATAGCATTACCAAATGTTGGCTGCAATATACTATATAGGTACACCTGTTCAATTGCTTGGTAACGCAAATTGCTAATCAGCCAATCACATGGCAGCAACTCAATGCATTTAGGCATCTAAACGTGGTGAACGTTCAAATTGGGCATCAGAATGGGGAAGAAAGCGTATTTAACCACTTCAATACAGGGCATTTATACACCCTTCCTTCCCAGACCAATTTTTAGCTTTCAGCGCTCTCACACTTTGAATGCCAATTACTCAGTCATGCAACACTGTACCCAAACAACATTTTTCATACAAATAGAGCTTTCTTTTGGTGGTATTTAATCACCACTGTGTTTTTTATTTTTTGCGACATAATTGAAAAAAGAGCAAAAATTTTGAAAAAAAAAAAAAACACTTTTTTTTAGTTTCTATGATAACAACATTTATACTGCTACATCTCTTTGGTAAAAATAACCCAAATTAGTGGATATTATTCAGTCTCCTTGAAAGTTATAGAGTCTACAAGCTATGGTGCAAATCATTGAAACTTGATCACATCTGATCACACCTGATGCACTGATGGCCTATCTCATTTTTTGAGGCTCTGAAATGTCAGGAAAGTACAAATACCCCCCAAAAGAAAGAAAGAAAATGAAAATGAAAACTTATTTTTTTACACAAAGTGGTCAGTTTATAAGATATTTCTAACTCAAAGCATGTACATAGCAAAAATGGCACCCCAAAATACATTCTGTTACTCCTCCCGAGTATGGCGATACCACATATGTGTGATTTTTACACAGCCTGGCCATATACAGAGGCCCAACATTGAAGTAGTACCTTTAGGCGTTGTAGGAGCATAAATTACACATCTCATTCCTACCTATCACACTTTTGAAGGTCCTGGAAAACAAACACCCCAAAGTATATTCTATGAAGCATTATGAGTCTTTTGAAAGGTTAATTGTTTTATACAAGTCTTCAGAAAACGTGGAAAGAAAATGAAAATCTTTTTTTACACAAAGTTGTCCATTTATAAGATATTTCTAACACATAGCATGTATATAGCAAAAATTACACCCCAAAACACATTCTGCTACTCCTCCTGAGTATGGCGATACCACATGTGTGAGACTTTTACACAGCCTGGCCATATACAGAGGCCCAACATTGAAGTAGTACCTTCAGGCGTTGTAGGAGCATAAATTACACATCTCATTTCATTCCTACCTATCACACTTTTGAAGGTCCTGGAGCACCAGGACAATGTAATTACCCCCAAAATGACCCCATTTTGGAAAGCAAACACCCCAACGTGTATTCTATGAGGCATGGGCTGCAAATAGGTACTTGGGTACTCTGATGGGCTGGAGACAGGTACTCGGCTACTCCGATGGGCTGGTGACAGGTACTCTGATGGGCTGGTGACAGGTACTCGGGTACTCCGATGGGCTGGTGACAGGTACTCGGGTACTCCGATGGGCTGGTGACAGGTACTCCGGTACTCCAATGGGCTTGTGACAGGTACTCGGGTACTCAGATGAACTGTGACAGGTACTCGAATACTCAGATGAACTGTGAAAGGTACTCGGGTACTCAGATGGGCTTGGACAGGTAGTCGGGTACTCAGATGAACTGTCACAGGTACTCAGGTACTCAGATGGACTGTGACAGGTACTCAGATGAACTGTGACAGGTACTCAGATGGGCTGTGACAGGTACTCAGGTACACATGATCGGTGTGTGAGGAGGAGAACCCGGTAACATCTCGTTACTGCGGTTTGTTGACATTCTGTGACCGGCTGTGATTGGACACAGCCGGTCACATGGTAAAGAGCCAATTTTTATTGTCTCTTTACCACAATCGGGGTTGGGCTGTGTCAGGGTGACACGCCTCGTCAACGATCGCTGCTCTGCACGTGCACCATTCGTGTAGCCAGTACATGTGACCGGCTGTGATTGGACATGGCCGGTCACGTGTACAGGGTGTGGATCAGGGATAGAAAAATCACACGGATCGGGGATGGGCTGTGTCCGAGGGACACCGCTCATCCACAATCGCCACGCTGACGCCCACCCAGGATCATTTGACTATGGCCCGGTATTGAAGTGGTTAAGTGACTTTGAACGAGGCGTGGTTGTTGGCGTCAGACAGGCTGGTCTGAGTATTTCAAAAACTGCTCATCTACTGTGATTTTCATGCGCAACCAGCTCTAGGTTTTACAGAGAATGGTCGGAAAAAGAGAAAATATCCAGTGAGCGACAATTGTGTGGACGAAAATGTCTTGTTGATGTCAGAGGTCAGAGGAGAATGGGCAGACTGGTTTGAGATGACAGAAAGGCCCTTGTTTTGGACAAATCAGTAGCTCTATCCCAGGTCTAGTCTCCAACTAGGAGGAAGTGGTTGGATCATAACCCCTTTTGGGACTAAGTTAGTGTATAAACAACTGTTAGACAGTTCTTTGTGTTTAGAGAAAACTGTAATAGCAGGTTACGCAACTCCTCCTCTAGTCTCAGTGCATTCTCAGTGTATTTTTTAAATAAGAGCCCAGGGCTTGTATCTTCATTTGGTCACCCAGTTATGCTCCCTTACATGCATTTCTAGTCTTTTATATATGTTCTTATAGGTTTAGATTCTTTGAATTCTCAATACAAAAATTATTGAATAAAAATCTCAATAGAAAGAAATTGAAACTAAAGGCTGGTCGTGTTGTCTACCCACCATGACAGTTTGTTCCCAGCTGGGGTGTCTGGAGGTGTGAGACAATTCCTACCACCTTACAATTAGCACTTGAAACTGATTCCATTGTACATTTATGTTTGCTACTTATTCTCAGACATGAGTATCCACTCAGATGTTCTTCTTACTATGTACTAATGTATGGGAGATATTGTTTATTTTGTGTTTTCCTGTATTGTTTGAACGAGATGATAGAGAGGCAACAGTACCTCAAATAACCACTTATTACAACCAAGGTATGCAGAATACCATCTCTGAATGCACAACACATGGAACCCCGAAGCAGATGGGCTACAGCAGCAGAAGACCACATCGTGTGCCACTCCTGTCAGCTAAGAACAGGAAACTGAGGATACAATTCGCACAGGCTCACCAAAATTGAACAATAGAATATTGGAAAAAGGTTGCCTGGTCTGACGAGTCTCGATTTCAGCTGCGACATTCTGATGGTTGGGTCAAAATTTGGTGTAAACAACATGAAAGCATAGATCCAGCCTGCCTTGTATCACCGGTTCAGGATGGTGGTGGTGGTGTGGGGAATATTTTCTTGGCACACTTTGGGCACCTTAGTACCAATTGAGCATTGTTTAAATGCCACAGCCTAGAGTATTGTTGCTGACCATGTCCACCCTTTATGACTACAGTGTACCCATCTTCTGATGGATACTTCCAGCAGGATAATTCACCATGTCTCAAAGCTCAAATCATCTCAAACTGGTTTCTTGAACATGACAATGAGGTCACTGTACTCCAATGGCCCCGACAGTCACCAGATCTCAATCCAATAGTGCACCTTTGGGATGTGGTGGATGTGGTGGAACAGGAGATTCGCATCATGGATGTGCAGCCGACAAATCTGCAGCAACTGCGTGATGTTATCATGGACCAAAATCTCTGAGAAATGTTTTCAACACCTTGTTGAATCTGTGCCATGAAGAATTAAGGCAGTTCTGAAGGCAAAAGGAAGACCAACTCGGTACTAGCAAGGTGTACCTAATAAAGTGGTGGTCGGTGAGTATATATATATATATATATATAACAATTTTTTGCCCCCTGGGGAATTTACTACTGCTTACAGAAGGTTTAAAAACTGGCAAAAAAAAAAATGTAGGCCACACATAACTCACCCCCTACTCAGCATAGCTTTTTTATAATGTCCTAGGAGCTTGGATGCTTTTTTTTTTTGCTAGCCTTTTCTTATTTGTGGAATGGAACCTACTCTGAGCAATAAGACTGGCCTTGACACTTTCACAGCCTGCACTACCTCTGGCCACCACTAGAGGAAGACTCAACTCCAATCCAGCTGGCTGACCACACATAAGCAGATACGACTCCTACCTACAATCTGGGGCACACTAAGGCCGGGTTCACACTGGTACGACACGACTGTTATCCTACTTTGCCCTGCGACAATGTTCCTACATCGGTTCTACTTGCACCTGACTTGAATAATTAGGAAACGATTTGACTTTTCCTGCTGCTGTAATCACCATGTCGGATGTCACAAGTCAGATGGTTAGGACGAGGATCCAACTTTGATTCAACTTCAAAGATATTAAATGGGCTGAAACAGACCAAAGTAGTACAGGAACCTTTTCTAAAGCCGGACTGACTTGTGTTGGACCAGCTAAGATGGCTCCCATAGGGAACCATTGATTTGTACACGTCATGTGACATGTGCTCCCAAAGTCGGAGCGTATCTCGTACCGGTGTGAATCGGGCCTAAGGGTTGGGGAGCAGTCTAGTAATTAGCACACACTACTAGGACACCTCCAACTATCCTAGGAGCTAGAACCCCGGTGTTAATCACTCTTCCCACTGTGCACACACCCACACACCAGGAACATCAGAAATGGTAGCTAGCAGTTTGTCCGTAGACTGGTCTGCTAGGAAACCACACACACACATATCTCCGTGTGGCAAATCTGCTAGGTTACAATCTGCATGCAATCTGCCAACACCCAGTGCAATTGCATACAGATTGGCAATCAACTTGGACCAAGGACATAGAAACTAAAATGCAACAATCTCTCCAGGTATATGAGCACTAGCTTAGTACACAAAAGTTACTTATTATTTTAAAATGTAATATCCCAAAAGTGGTCAGTGCATAAAATATATACAATGAAAGAATTACAATAAATACAAAAAAAAAGCAGAAAGACATACACGATTGGCTAATCACTATTAAAAAAAAAAAGGGATATAAAAACAGAAATAACATTTTACCAAGATTTATTCTGTGACTGGAGCGAGTGAGAACATCCGTAATTTCCCAGCTGAACCAGCTCCTTAGGAATAACCCCATCCATGTCCCATGCTCCTCAGTCTATTGGAAAATGGATGTGGGCTGGACTTTTGCCCTTGGCCAATCACCCCTGAGGGGTGTTCCAATCCCAGCCCACAGGACAGTTTTGTGTTCTGAAGTTACCAGGGTTGAATGGGTCCAGAATGGCTCTAATTGGTGGGTCAAGGATAGGATTTCCGACACCAGAGTGTTAGACCGATCGCGACAATACCAATTACTGATCAGCTGTTGCAATCAGGCACCATATAACAGGTTTGTGCATTTTTCCTGGATTCGAAATGCACTACAAATAAAAAACATACATGTATATGTAGCCCAAAATGTGTACGATCAGAAGGAATTATTTTCATCTCTCTGCAACTGATATTTTAGCTTTTTTTTTTTTAGAGATAAAATATATTTCTCGGATCTGTTGATATAAATCAAAGCTGGCAGACATTTCGGGTCTTTCCATTATCCCCTGCTGGTTCTAGTAGCCGAAACTACTAGGACTCTTTTTTGAGTTTCAGGAAGGTGACAGATCTGTGTCTACACGGAAGTATAGCGTCTACCCCAATTTTTCAGGAGCCTGGTGGTGACTCCCAGAGGCAAGGGGGGCTGACATACATCCTCAGGGTGCAGGTTACTTGGCATGGTGGGTGATGAACAAGATAGAGATTGGGCGACAGTCACTTTTATGCTTGAACAAAGAGAAGTTTATATCTCACAACAGGAAAAATCCAGGAGAGAAGGCATAGGGCACAAGACACCCTTAGTCTAAAATAGTAACGATCGGTAGACAGGCAGATTGGCAGACTCCGTAGACAGATAAGGCAGACAGCAGTACAGGAAACGAGCCTTTAAGCTGAACCAGCACATCTGTACTTTGTAGGATAGGCTGTCTCCTATGGTAACTTAACTTAACTCACGGAAGGTGAAGGAATTCTATGGATGGTTCCGTCTAGATGCTTTCCCAGGCTGTTCATGGGTCCCTGGTCCATGCAAGAGTCACCTCCAGTACTTCATCTCAGGTCTCCATCCCTCTTAGAATTGTTTCTGGATGTTTAGCAGGCTCTCCTCTGCGGAATCTTGAACACCGGGATAGGCCTTGGATAGGTCTAGCAGCCAGGAGAGCACATGGATAGGCCTCAGGTTTAAGGCCTAGCAGCCAGGAGCTGTTTCACACACATCCAACCCAGCCTGGGCAGGGAAGACCTCGATCACCTGACACCTTCTGAAACAAATACCTCCTCCCAGCATTCATAGCAGCAAATCTGATTGGCTGAGAAAGGTATGTTTATTCATAACCTGAATTCACTGTAGCTCATCATATTAATGTCAAAGGCTACAGCGCCACCTGACAAAACGGTGAAGCCACAGCTAAACAGGATTAGGAGAGAAGCCATTTGACCATTAAACACTACAAATTAGCCAGGCTGGCTACCAATCAGCATAACTAAATTTACCTGTAACCCTATTTTAGGACCGGGGTACTATAGAAGGGATACTTTTACTGCCATCTACGTGTCAGCTCTAGCTTATAAACTTGCTCTGTCCTTTTAAAATGTTAATTTATGAACTTATGTCTATGACTGATTACTGAATACTGTAAATACTGTATCTTTAATAACACAGAATTAAACTATATTTACAATTACACTAATTCTAGAGATCATGTCACCTCCCAGGTATTGGCAAAACTATCTTACTTCTACATTTATGTTACACCTACATTCACATTTCTGTTACAGTACCCCATGTTCGGGATCTTTTCCTGCTAAAGGTACAGGGAGTACATTGAGTGGCGTATCATCCATGGATGCCGGGTATTCACTGCACACAGTCCCCAGAAGGGAGGGGGCTCACTGTGCTTTTACCCACCCGCACCCATGGATGATGAAACATGGATGATGAAATTTGACAGCCAGGGGTAGAGTTGCCACCTCATCCCTTTAAACCCGAACACATATGAATTACACAGGTTTTGAAGGCTAATTTAATACAGATAAGGCAACGAGTGAGTTTAATTACCACCTTAATCAGCCTCAGAACCTGTGTAATTAATATGTGTTCGGGTTTAAAGGGATGAGGTGGCAACCTTAGCCAGGGGTCATCGGTGTGGTGGTGGGTCCCCTTTGTCTACCTGTAAAGTGGCACATCTGTACTGTGTACAGAAGCTGCTTGTCATGAAGATCCTGCCAGAAATCTAAATCCGGGCCGTCCTGGCCCTCAGATTCCATTGCGCATGCGCATGCGCGCCCGGGCGCGGGCACGTGCACAACCGCGCACAAGGAGACGGGCGCGCGCCCTAGTTAGCACCAGCCGGCCTATTTAAGCCTGACTTGAGCAGACGGTCTTTGCTGTCTGCTCTACAGCGTTGTGGTGTGTTAAAGTGAGACCTGATCCTGTATACCTGTTCCTTTGACCCGGCTTGCCATTAAGACTATCCTGCCTTCTGCCTGTACCCGACCCCGGCTTCCAGTGACCATCCTCCTGCCTGATCCATTGTACCCTGCCCTGGTTCAGATCTATTACCTGACTTTTGATGAACCTTGGTTCCTTGTTCAGCCTTGTCCAGTCTGCAGTCTGACCCTCTGTAACGAGCCTGTTCACCTGTTGGTTCCAGTCCAGTCCGTGGTTCCGTTTCCTGTGTTCAGTTCCTGTCAGCTCTGCTATCCAAGCTTACCTGTGAACCTGTTTGCCAAGCCATTGTCCAGTTCCTGTCAGCTCTGCTATCCAAGCTTACCTGTGAACCTGTTTGCCAAGCCATTGTCCAGTTCCTGTCAGCTCTGCTATCCAAGCTTACCTGTGAACCTGTTTGCCAAGCCGTTGTCCAGTTCCTGTCAGCTCTGCTATCCAAGCTTACCTGTGAACCTGTTTGCCAAGCCGTTGTCCGGTTCCTGTCAGCTCTGCTATCCAAGCTTACCTGTGAACCTACCTGCCAAGCCGTTGTCCGGTTCCTGTCAGCTCTGCTATCCAAGTGTACCTGTGAACTTACCTGCCAAGCCGTTGTCCAGTTCCTGCCAGCTCCGCTATCCTGTTTACCTGTGAGCCTGCTTCCTGTGATCCTGCCAGCTCCGCTATCCGGTTTACCTGTGAGCCTGTTTCCTGTGATCCTGCCAGCTCTGCTATCCAGTTTACCTGTGAGCCTGCTTCCTGTGATCCTGCCAGCTCCGCTATCCGGTTTACCTGTGAGCCTGTTTCCTGTGATCCTGCCAGCTCTGCTATCCAGTTTACCTGTGAGCCTGCTTCCTGTGATCCTGCCAGCTCTGCTATCCAGTTTACCTGTGAGCCTGCTTCCTGTGATCCTGCCAGCTCTGCTATCCAGTTTACCTGTGAGCCTGCTTCCTGTGATCCTGCCAGCTCTGCTATCCAGTTTACCTGTGAGCCTGCTTCCTGTGATCCTGCCAGCTCTGCTATCCAGTTTACCTGTGAGCCTGTTTCCTGTGATCCTGCCAGCTCTGCTATCCAGTTTACCTGTGAGCCTGCTTCCTGTGATCCTGCCAGCTCTGCTATCCAGTTTACCTGTGAGCCTGCTTCCTGTGATCCTGCCAGCTCTGCTATCCAGTTTACCTGTGAGCCTGCTTCCTGTGATCCTGCCAGCTCTGCTATCCAGTTTACCTGTGAGCCTGCTTCCTGTGATCCTGCCAGCTCTGCTATCCAGTTTACCTGTGAGCCTGCTTCCTGTGAGCCTGCTTCCTGCGATCCTGCCAGCTCTGCTATCCAGTTTACCTGTGAGCCTGCTTCTCAGAGATCCTGCCTGCTCAGCTAACCTGTTTCCTTCCCACCGGTCTGTTGATCCTGCCAGGCACCCGTGCTCCTCCTCACTCCTGTCTCTCCTGTTCCCACACCAGGGGACCAGGAGTGGGAGACGCAAGGGAGGCCTCTCCCTGCAATCTCGGGCTCGCACCACCAGGTACGTGACAGTAGCAGACAGCCATGTCTGAGCCCGAGCAGGGAGCCCCCGCCATGGAGGGGCTATGCCAACACCTGGCAGGTCTGACCGAAGCGGTGAAGAACCTCCAGCAGGGTTACACCCGGCTGGAGGAACGGGTACTGGCCCTGTCTGGTCCATCCAGTACCCAAGGACCTCCTCACCCAGCAATACCCCCAACGGGGCCTGCACCTACCCAGACTATAGTGATGCTACCACCTGAGCCCAAGGTACCTACCCCAGAGAAATTTACGGGTGCCCGTGGTAGCTTCAGAACTTTCCGTAACTCTTGTGAACTCCATTTTGCCCTGCAACCCAGGACTTTCTCTTTAGAGACCACCAAGGTGGGTTTTGTGATAGCCCTACTGACTGGGGATCCCCAAATCTGGGCCCACCGTCTCGTGGAACAAAAGGATGCAGCATTGACCAGTCTCTCCACCTTTTTTGATGCCATGGCGCAGCTTTATGAGGACCCCCAACTCTCAACCACTGCGGAGGCCGCCTTACGTTCTCTCCAACAGGGTCGAAGACCAGCAGAGGACTATGTGGCTGAGTTCAGGCGTTGGGGTGCCGACACCGACTGGAACGATGCTGCCCTCCGTCACCAATTCCGCATGGGCCTCTCAGACGCACTCAAAGACGAGCTCGCCAGAGTGGGGGTACCCCAGACCCTGAATTCCCTCATAGACCTAAGCATCCAAATTGACCGGCGCCTACGGGAGCGTAGGGCCGAACGAACTTTGGGGTCCCCAAAACCTACCTGGATGCTCCCCAGGGGTCCAAGTCATTTCCGCACTGTTCCCCCTGTTAAACCTACTCATCCTTCTTCAGCATCAGAACCCATGCAACTTGGACTCCTGCGGCCTTCTCTCACCCCAGCAGAACGCCAGAGACGCCGCAGCAACAATCTGTGCCTGTATTGCGGAGAGCCTGGTCATTATGTCCGGAACTGCCCGGCTAAACTCCGTAAGTTCCCTACTATTCTCTCCAGTTATGTGGATCCTGTGACCGGGGTTTCATCTCATCTTGCCCTTTCTGTCTCCTTCCAGTTCTCAGGAAGGACCCTACAAACCACAGCTATCATTGACTCTGGTGCCTGTAGTTGCTTTATGGACTCTGCTTTTGCTGCCCGGCATCGAATTCCTCTCCGCCTGAGAAAACAAGGCCTGTCTGTCCACCTGGCAGATGGATCTACCATCAAATCTGGCCCAGTGACTCAGGAGACTGCCCCGCTGCACACAGTGATCTCAGAGTCACATCAGGAACTGTTATGTCTGGACATAATTTCTTCCCCCTTGTTTCCAGTCATTCTAGGGATCCCCTGGCTGCAAGCACACAACCCGGTCATCAACTGGTCCACAGGAGAGGTGGCCTTTTCTTCCCCCTACTGCCAAAGGTCCTGCGGCTTCTTGGTCCCCGCAGGTCCCTCTGCTCTGCTCTGCCTCGAAAACGAGGCAGGTCTACGCCAGTCCATCCCTGAAGTCTACCATGCTTACCTGGATGTGTTTAGCAAACAAAGGGCAGATGTGCTGCCACCCCATAGACCCTATGACTGTCCCATTGAACTTCTTCCCGGGGCCAAGATTCCTTTCGGTAGGGTCTTTCCATTAACAGAGGTGGAGCAGGGAAAATTAAAGGACTATATAGATGATAATCTGAAAAAAGGGTTTATCCGCCCGTCTACGTCTCCTGCAGGTGCAGGAATATTTTTTGTAGAGAAGAAGGACCATTCTCTCAGGCCCTGTGTGGACTACCGTGCCCTAAACGAGGTCACAGTTAAAAATCGCTACCCGCTTCCCCTGGTACCTGAACTGTTTCAGAGGCTTGGCACGGCCTCCATCTTTTCTAAACTGGACCTCAGAGGGGCATACAATTTAATACGTAT
The DNA here is from genome assembly GCA_028564925.1 of Lithobates sylvaticus. NCBI lineage: Eukaryota > Metazoa > Chordata > Amphibia > Anura > Ranidae > Lithobates > Lithobates sylvaticus. Next base: position 307,544,389 of record CM053027.1, on the reverse strand, counting down.
AAAGGATGGGGACGAATGGAAGACGGCATTTCGGTCTCGATTTGGGCACTTCGAGTACCTGGTGATGCCGTTTGGACTCTGTAACGCCCCCGCTACCTTCCAGTCCTTCATAAATGATGTGCTTCGGGACTTCCTTGATGTTTTTGCTGTTGTTTATCTTGATGACATACTAATTTTCTCTTCCTCCCTAGAGCTACATCGTGGACATGTTAAAAGTGTGTTGGGCCGTCTTCGGCAACATGGCCTTTATGCCAAGGCAGAAAAGTGTCTCTTTGAGGTAGAAAGCATACCCTTCCTAGGTCTGATCATCTCCAGTAGAGGCATCCGGATGGATCCCCAGAAAATCTCAGCCATCCTGGACTGGCCAGTTCCTGCAGATAAAAAGGGGATCCAGCGATTCATTGGCTTCGCCAATTTTTATCGCAAATTCATCAAGGGATTCTCGGCCATAGTGACACCCATTACTCAACTCACCAAGCAAGGTACCCGTTTTCACTGGTCCCCTGAGGCCCAAGGGGCCTTCGAGGCCCTCAAGGGGCTCTTTACCTCAGCTCCTATCCTGAAGCATCCAGATCCTTCTCTGCCCTTTGTCCTCGAGGTGGATGCTTCAGAGATAGCTGTAGGGGCCATCCTGTCCCAGAGACAGGGCATCAAAGCCCTGCTACACCCCGTGGCATTCTTCTCACGGAAATTGTCCCCAGCCGAGAAGAACTACGATGTGGGGGATCGGGAATTACTGGCCATAAAGACCGCCCTCGAGGAGTGGCGTTACCTGCTAGAAGGGGCTATTCACCCAATCCTGATCTTCACAGATCACAAGAATCTAGAGTACTTAAAAACTGCCAAGAGGTTAAAACCTAGACAGGCCCGTTGGGCCTTATTTTTCTCTCGTTTTACTTTTCACGTGACATATCGTCCGGGTTCCAAAAATGCGAAGCCGGACGCTCTGTCTCGTATGTATCACAAATCCCAGGATGGTTCCCCTCCAGACACTATCCTTGCCCCTGGAAACTTTCTCCTGCTACAGGAAGACCTACGGTCCCAGCTCAGGCGGGCTTCCAGTGGCCTCTTACCCACTCCCGGTCCTGGATTGCAGGCCAAGGATGGGCTATTGTGGCATGGGGATAAGATTTTCATTCCCGAGGGTCTGCGGGTAACCGTCCTGGAATTGTGCCATGATCACAAGCTTGCTGGACACTTTGGTGTCACCAAGACCACTGAATTGGTACAACGTACCTTCTGGTGGCCCCAGCTAAGGGAAGACTGCAGGAAATTTGTGGAAACATGTACTGTGTGTATTCGGAGCAAAAGTCACAGAACCAAAGCCTGGGGCTTACTCAAGCCATTACCAGTCCCAGATCGTCCCTGGAAAATGCTGTCCATAGATTTCATTGTGGAACTGCCCCCAGCAGAGGACCACACTACGATCTTCGTGATAGTTGATCGTCTGTCAAAAATGGCACACTTTGTTCCCATGAAGGGTACCCCTTCTGCCTCAGAAACCGCACAAGTGTTCATCCGAGAAATCATCAGACTCCATGGGGTACCAGCCAACATAGTGTCCGACCGAGGGGTACAATTCACCTCTCGGTTCTGGAAATCACTCTGCAAGGCTCTCAACATTGAGCTATCGTTTTCTTCCGCTTATCACCCTCAAACCAATGGGCAGACCGAAAGAACCAATCAGACTCTGGAACAATATCTTCGATGCTTTTCTTCCTTCTCCCAAGACGATTGGATCTCTCTGTTGCCGGTTGCCGAGTTTGCATATAACAACGCTATCCACTCGGCCACCCAACAGACACCTTTCTTCGCCAACTATGGCTTTCACCCCTCATTCCTGCCCAATTCTCTTCCTGAATGTACTGTGCCCGCAGTCCAGGAGAAGATTGACTTCTTTGCTTCCAATAACCAACTCCTGCAGGATACCATGGCTCGGACCCAGGAACATAACAAAACAGTCTTTGACCGAAAAAGGCGTGGAGAATTGATATTGGCACCAGGTGACACAGTGTGGCTCTCCACCTTGAACCTGAAGTTGGCTTGTCCCTCAAAGAAACTGGGCCCTAAGTTCTTGGGTCCCTTTCCAGTCAAACGGAAGATTAATGAAGTAGCCTATGAGTTGGAACTTCCTGATTCCCTCAAGGTCCATCCAGTCTTTCATGTTTCCCTGTTAAAACCTTCCACTTCCAACCCCTTTCCCAACAGAAGGACGGTACCCCCAGATCCAGTCTTGGTAGATGGCGAGGAAGAATATGAGGTAGAGGCCATACTAAATGTTAGAAAAAGGAGAAATCAGAACCAGTTCTTAATCAAATGGAAAGGATATGGTCCTGAAGAGAATTCCTGGGAGCCCGAGTGTAATATCCATGCTAAGAGTCTAGTTCAAGCCTTCAAAAGAGCTCATCCTGAGAGATTTGCCCAGAGGGGCACCCGGAGGTTGCCCCTAGGAGGGGGGCAATGTCATGAAGATCCTGCCAGAAATCTAAATCCGGGCCGTCCTGGCCCTCAGATTCCATTGCGCATGCGCATGCGCGCCCGGGCGCGGGCACGTGCACAACCGCGCACAAGGAGACGGGCGCGCGCCCTAGTTAGCACCAGCCGGCCTATTTAAGCCTGACTTGAGCAGACGGTCTTTGCTGTCTGCTCTACAGCGTTGTGGTGTGTTAAAGTGAGACCTGATCCTGTATACCTGTTCCTTTGACCCGGCTTGCCATTAAGACTATCCTGCCTTCTGCCTGTACCCGACCCCGGCTTCCAGTGACCATCCTCCTGCCTGATCCATTGTACCCTGCCCTGGTTCAGATCTATTACCTGACTTTTGATGAACCTTGGTTCCTTGTTCAGCCTTGTCCAGTCTGCAGTCTGACCCTCTGTAACGAGCCTGTTCACCTGTTGGTTCCAGTCCAGTCCGTGGTTCCGTTTCCTGTGTTCAGTTCCTGTCAGCTCTGCTATCCAAGCTTACCTGTGAACCTGTTTGCCAAGCCATTGTCCAGTTCCTGTCAGCTCTGCTATCCAAGCTTACCTGTGAACCTGTTTGCCAAGCCATTGTCCAGTTCCTGTCAGCTCTGCTATCCAAGCTTACCTGTGAACCTGTTTGCCAAGCCGTTGTCCAGTTCCTGTCAGCTCTGCTATCCAAGCTTACCTGTGAACCTGTTTGCCAAGCCGTTGTCCGGTTCCTGTCAGCTCTGCTATCCAAGTGTACCTGTGAACCTACCTGCCAAGCCGTTGTCCTGTTCCTGTCAGCTCTGCTATCCAAGTGTACCTGTGAACCTACCTGCCAAGCCGTTGTCCAGTTCCTGCCAGCTCCGCTATCCTGTTTACCTGTGAGCCTGCTTCCTGTGATCCTGCCAGCTCCGCTATCCGGTTTACCTGTGAGCCTGTTTCCTGTGATCCTGCCAGCTCTGCTATCCAGTTTACCTGTGAGCCTGCTTCCTGTGATCCTGCCAGCTCCGCTATCCGGTTTACCTGTGAGCCTGCTTCCTGTGATCCTGCCAGCTCTGCTATCCAGTTTACCTGTGAGCCTGCTTCCTGTGATCCTGCCAGCTCTGCTATCCAGTTTACCTGTGAGCCTGCTTCCTGTGATCCTGCCAGCTCTGCTATCCAGTTTACCTGTGAGCCTGCTTCCTGTGATCCTGCCAGCTCTGCTATCCAGTTTACCTGTGAGCCTGCTTCCTGTGATCCTGCCAGCTCTGCTATCCAGTTTACCTGTGAGCCTGCTTCCTGTGATCCTGCCAGCTCTGCTATCCAGTTTACCTGTGAGCCTGCTTCCTGTGATCCTGCCAGCTCTGCTATCCAGTTTACCTGTGAGCCTGCTTCCTGTGATCCTGCCAGCTCTGCTATCCAGTTTACCTGTGAGCCTGCTTCCTGTGATCCTGCCAGCTCTGCTATCCAGTTTACCTGTGAGCCTGCTTCCTGTGATCCTGCCAGCTCTGCTATCCAGTTTACCTGTGAGCCTGCTTCCTGTGATCCTGCCAGCTCTGCTATCCAGTTTACCTGTGAGCCTGCTTCTCAGAGATCCTGCCTGCTCAGCTAACCTGTTTCCTTCCCACCGGTCTGTTGATCCTGCCAGGCACCCGTGCTCCTCCTCACTCCTGTCTCTCCTGTTCCCACACCAGGGGACCAGGAGTGGGAGACGCAAGGGAGGCCTCTCCCTGCAATCTCGGGCTCGCACCACCAGGAAACCTACACCAAAAACATTCTTCCTCACCTGCCGACTCCTGCAGGGGATGTTTCAGGATGGCGAGTTGGGGAAGGGTTCGGTAAATATGTAATTTACCATCTTCTTCCTTTTGTGAATGAACACAGTGAGTGATCGGTAATGTGTGTTTATTCATAACTGAAGCATTGTATTTACTATGCTTCCATTTGTGAATGAAGAGGAAGCTGCTCAGCACAGACCACTAGACCACTTTTTATTTATTCACTGTCCATTGCAGTTGGGGCTGTAGAGAATAGACTGGGGGGACCTCTGTCTCAAAAGTCAGACAACAGGGCTCCTAAAAAATTGTAAGAAATAATATTGTTAAAAATAATAAAATTGTAAGAAATAATAATAAAAAAATGCAACATCCCCTGCCATACTGACACCATCTTCTTTGGGGGGAGGGGGCCACACAGAGTCTTTGCCCCGGGTTAAAGAATGTCTAATTTTGCCACTGGATGCCATACATAGACATATTTAAAGTGTTTGTTAACCCAACATAAAATTATGCAGATTCTGGGCCCTTAAAGCAGATTACACAGCACAGCGCTTGTGCTGTGTAATCTGCCCCCCTCTAAACTGTCAAAAAAAAAACTGAACTTGCACCTTCCTGTATGGCCTCTCTAAATAGACCACGAAAATCAGGGCTGCTCCGCCCTGATCACCATGGTCAAAGTGCCTCCTTCCGTGATAAGCTGCCCTGCTCTGCTCTCTCCCCCCTCCTTCTTGTCTGTCATCCCCCTCTGTGTTGGTCTCCGGCCACCCCCCCACCGCTATTATTTTAAAATAAAATTAAAATATTTTCACTGCCAGTCTCTCTATTAGTTTTCAAAAACAAGCAGTGTAAATACCTAATTTGAGCTGTCTTCAGGCCGGTCACGTGACTCGCGGCCGCTTTCCAGCTCCGATACACGGCTTCTGTGGAGGAGACGAGTGGCCACGTGATCTCCCCGGTCTGACATCAGAGGGAGATCACGGCCCCTCCCACAGAAGACATCCATCAGAGCTGTAAAGCAGCCGTGAGTGATGTGACCGGCCTGAAGACAGCTCAAATTAGGTATTTAGACTGCTCGTTTTTAAAACTACTGACATAGTGTGCTATGCCAGCCTCTAATAGAGGGGCTGGCATCGTTTTATATGGATGGGTTAACAAACCCTATAATAATAGAAAAAAAAGCATATGGCATAGGCAGCAGCTCATAGCAATCAGGCTTTTTCTGAAGTCAGGTCACTGAAAGATTAATAGAAATTGGTTACTATGGGATTCTGCATAGGGATGGGCCGATGTTAAAATCGAACATCGGGTGTTCGTTTGTTCGTAGAACAAACATATGGAGCGCTCGCGGGACGTTAGCCCACCATGGAGCGCCCCATAATGCACTGCAAGATCGCAGTGCATTGAAGGTTGCTGTTTGGCCAAAGCGTGCACGTGACCTGTATGCTTTCCCCAATCACATGTTCCAATCATAGCTCAGGGGCTAAGTCCACGCCCCACACTATATAAGGCTGCTTACACGGCGGCTGTGTATAGTGTGCATTAATGGGGCGAGATTAAGCAGGGTAGTTAGTGGATTGAGCGTGCAGTCAGTGTAGTGTATATAACCCAGTGCAGAGTATATAGTGCAGTCAGTGTAGTGTATATGACCCAGTGCAGCATTTATAGTGCAGTCAGTGTAGTGTATATAATCCAGTGCAGAGTATATAGTGAAGTCAGTGTAGTGTATATATCCCAGTGCAGAGTATATAGTGCAGTCAGTGTAGTGTATATAACCCAGTGCAGAGAATATAGATGTTAAATCATGTGCTAACACTGACTGTAACCCTAGGCGTTTTTTAGTGCGTTTTACAGT
>CM053027.1:307324681-307537868 GCA_028564925.1 Lithobates sylvaticus | reverse complement strand
TTTGCCACCCAAATCCCTATCAAAACTTCAGAAGGAATAGGGTAACATCCCGTTAGATGGTTGGTAATATGTCCAACTCTCTGACTTTGTAAAAAGCATGCGACCCAAGATAAAAACTTGGCATTCATTAGCACCATTTGAAACTTTATGTGTTATGAGAGATGCCTCTATAAAACCACTTTCTACTTTCTACAAGCTGCTGCTAAAGCAAGAATCCCAGACTACTAAATATCATATGGGAACCAAAATTAGGTAAACAGATTCCAGATAGCAAATACTCTTAAAGTCACTAAATTAGCTCACACATCTTCCATTAACTAAAAAATACAGGAATTCTGCAAAAAATTATTAGCACATTGTTATGGAGTCCCAGAGAGGCTGTCAAATTATTGTTTTCAGTACTGGTAGATTGTTGGAGGGGCCATGGACAGAGAGGCACCCTTTTACACTTGTGGTAGGAATGCACCCATATAAAACCATTCTTGGTAGAGTTTCGGCACTTATTTGAGCTGATCACACAACAACTGCTACCAGACAATCCTCCGCCAGTTTTAATTCATATTACAAACACCATTGTTGTTAAATAGAAGAGGTCTCTAATTCCACAGATCTTTTAACTACCAAAAAAACCTTATCCCATTGATTTGGAAAACCCCTAGGAATTTCTACTGCAAGAGACTGGATACTAAAAGTCCAAACAATCAGGGAAGCCAAGGAATGGAGATAAATGGGTAATGATATATTCTATAATATCTAGATGGTGTGGATATACTTTACTTCCTCTGATGCTTGCAAACTGATTTTAATGTGTTAGGCCCTGATGGCCATGGAGTGCAGTGAATGTTTTTATTACTAATGTCCTCTTTGATTGGCAGCTGGTAGTGCGGGTGGCATGCTTGCTTTTTTTATCTTTCTTTTTTCTTTCACCTTCCGTATTTCCCTTCCCTATAGGATAATTTCCCATCACCCTACATATGTTTTGGGGTTATCCTACCAAACACTGTGGGAGCCCTTTTACAAGGGACTATTGTATGTTTATAGGATGAGATGGCATTTATTGGAGGAACTGTTCATATAGCTTTGTTGTATTTTTGTATTGAATTGTACGGTAATATGTAAAATAAAGAGTTTTGAAAAAAATGGATAAGAATTATGATTTCATTCAAATAAACAGTATGGTATGCATCGGTTGCATGTCTATCTATCTATCTATCTCGCTATCTATCTACGGTATCTATCTATCTATCTACGGTATCTATCTATCTATCTATCTATCTACTGTATCTATCTAATTTAAATTCTTTTACAATTAGCATGCCAAAAAAGTGTGATACTTTACTTTTTTCTCATTAATGCATCTTCTTTTTTGTAATCCATAACCAAATATATGTGGCTCACTATCATACTGTATGTATGCAGCGAATCTGGGACAGTGTACAAGTTTGCAAGTTAAAAATAGGAGAAATGTGCCCCCCTCAGCTGGATCCAGCAGAAATCTAAAAACTACACAGAAAATAGTGCTTTAACATATAACCAGAGTTGAATATTTCTAAATTCTAGATACATTGTAGACAATACCATTGTTTAAAAAAGTTTGCACACCCTTTGTTAAATTACAAATGTTTTATTGGGTTTTTTTTCAGCTCAAAAGAGATAAAACAAAATTTCTGTGGAATCAGGTCAAATATAAATTTTCTTAATAGGCTGGAAAACTTGAGCATAAAATGTGGCATACGCACCATGTTACTCAGTGCTTAGTGACACCCATATCAAATAATTTATAAATTAAAAGAACTGCAACTAGTCACCAATGTAAGTAAAATGCTCTTGTCCGCATTTTTCGTGTTAGGGGTTTATTTGTTTGTTGTGTCTATATTGGTTGAATTGTACTTACATATAATCAGAAGGATAAACTAAAAGGTTGCAAGGTTTTCTTTAATTCAAGTTAGATCCCAGCTTGTATTATTTATGGTATGGAAAGATTACAAAGAACTTGAGTATACACCTGTTGTATGTTTTGCTTCATATTTTACAAGATCATGACAATCTTCAAGGCTGGGTTGAAATCCATATAAAGAAATTAAAATACATTAATTTTGTTAATTAAGAAGCTTTATGTTTATCTCAATAGTTACAACAATCTGAAAAAAGCCTTTTAGCATTATTTGCCTAGTGACTGCAAGCATTCATAACTTTCTTTAATCTTGGCTATCTTATCACCACCAAGCACATATAACAGGCCAGCTTTGTTTTCAATTCTTGCAGAGAATGGGCTTCTCTACTCTCTATATTTTCTTCCTGCATACAGGAGTGCCATACATGCTGTAGAAATGATTGACGTATTTAATAGAAGACTGTGGGTGTAATGGAATGTGGATGGAATCCAAGCTCACACAACACACACTACTGATCCTACTAGACCCCACTGTGCAGACCCAAGAGGGTCATTCACCGCAAAGCCACACTTGCGTGCAATCTGACATTATCTTTGGCCTCAGCAGTGCTGCTTTGTCTATGCAGTTAACGAATAAGCCTTTAGAAGATGAAAAACTAATGTTTGGAGCTGAAGGACTAAACTGAGTGACCTATGTGATGGCTAGCATGCTATTATGTATATGCTTTCTGCAGACAACAATTTTTTAAATCTTTTCCAAAACATTCTACATTTTATTTTAAAATGATGTGCAGTAACCAATGGCAATAGTAATTCAGCATTTAGCAATTTTGTTAAGCCACATTATTGGCACAGTTATGTAGAAAGGTTAGGCTGTCCAATTATACTCACGATCTTTAAAATATTTGTCCAAAGGCTTGGCAAAACCTGAGTAATCCAGACATTCCATATCACCTGGTCAGCAAAAGAGTTAAACTATACTATCAATTTCAAAATATACTGAACTGTGCTAAAAATAAAAAAACAAATATCGAGTACAAACTTAAATTAATAATCAAGAAACATGTAATATAACCAGATATGTGAAAAAATGTGCAACATGTGTAGATCAAATATAATCAGGTGAGTAAAAAGGTCCTCGTGAATAAAGAATCATCAAAGTGGGCATTGGGTCATATCAACATAGTGAATGTCCATCATCCAAATTAGAAAATGTGTGCATAAAGCCACCACCGAAATGGAAGAAATGCAAGCTTACCAGCTTACCAGCTTATATTACTTTTAATATAAGGACACTTATCTGTCCAGGGATCCCACAATGTCGGCACCACTAGCCGATTTGCAAATCAGGTGCAGGCGCCGGCATCTTCACTAAGGGGACCAGGAAGTGAAGCCTTGCGGCTTCACAGCCTGTTTCCTACTGCACATGCGCGAGTCGCTGTGCACTTTCTGAATGGTCCCTCTGTCTTCTGGGACCTGTGTGTCTCCCAGAAGCCAGCAGGGGGAAGAAGGAGGGGCCGGAAATTTTGTAGATCGCCGCGATCGCCGTGCAGTGATCTTACCCCAGAAGTGGGAGTTGATATCTGTCAAAACCAGTTGGCAGTGGAGGGAGAGGGTGCAAACAAGTGGAGCTTCCCCTTTTGGGTAGATCTCCACTCTCACAAAGGGCTCAAAAGGGACAACCAGGTTGAAGATCATCTGAGTCGGCTCTAGATGTTCTCCACAAGAAGGGAGAATGCCTAAGGTGGTCCTTCGCACAGCATCATCCCACAGGCATTCATATAAAAACTTGGAAACAGACTCTTGAAAACTAGCAGCTAGCTTAGCATGGCATCAAACATGCAAACACTTCAAGAGCACATGTCTATGTTTGTCTGGCCTAAACAGACAAACCGAAAAGGCCAGACTGATGTCTGAATGGAAGAGTTGGAGACAACTCTCTTAAAAGACCTGTGTGTGCCTTAACAAAGCAAGCTGCAGTCTGCTTGTAAGGAGACTGGAGGTCCAGTGTGGTGACCGATAGACATAGTCGAGTAGAGAAAGGACACTTCTATCTTAAGAAGGAAATAAAGAGCTGTGTGACAAATAGCCAGGAGGCTGAGAGTGTTGTGTTCATTGTTATGCTAAACAACCTCTGCTAGGGCAGAACACTTTTTCAATAAACAGTGGGAAAAAGACCTAACAATTTTAGGCTGATTTACTAATGGCAAATAGACTGTGCACTTTGCAGGTGCAGTTGCACTAATTTTCCCTAGAGCCTAGTGAACCCAGAGTTAAAGCTTCACTTTGTAAAGATTACCCAGTCAGGTGCAAGGAAAATACAAATAAAAACAGAATTTTTCCTTGCACATGATGGAAATCACGAAGCTCTTAAGAAAATGAGTGCTACTGCTCTTGTAAAGCGCACAGTCTATTTAACTTTAGTAAATCAACCCCATACTTTGCTGAGTTGACAAAGTCCTTTGAGAACTCTTCATTTAAAGTCACACCTGACAAAATGTTTTTCTATTCTGTGTTAACAGATCATTCTCTTCCTGTCCTACTACTACAAATTATTTATATATTTATAGTCAGGGTTGTGTGGTGAATAGAGATGATCAAATCAGGCAAAGTTTGGTTAGCAGGGGGATCGGCAAACCTTAATAGAAACCCTACTGAAGTCTACATGAGCCAAATCTTGCTATTTTTTCAGGCCTTTTTCAAAGCTAATTTGCAAGCTTTTATTAAAAAAGGGTATTGGATAGCTGGGCACATGTATGAGACCATCAGGTGGTGGGTCATTGTGGTGCTGGTGGAGCAACATTGTCGGGTAGCGGGTCCTGACGGTGGCAGTTCATTGTGATTGAGGCTTGATCTATATCACCAGATGAAGCGTTTGACTTTTATAAATGCTAGCTGTTGTTTGTAAATAAAACAGTAGACTAACATACATTTAGTGGCAGAAGCATTACCACCATTGTACCCCTAGTGCTATCACCAGGCACACATCAAGTAAAAGACCTTTAATAGCAATTCCATTTATTTAAAAAGAAGTAAACAATCTCCCCCAATGTAAATCCATTATCAATCCCGATAACCTGCCCCCAGGTCTGTCGGTCATCTGATGATCTTGTCCTGCCATACTACTGCCACAAAATGACAGATTCTTGGCCAGCTGCTGCTTGTAAGCAAAATAATTAAGGATGTGCCATTTAGTGGCTGTAGTGTTAACATGGGGGTAATGCACCACCACCCAGTTAGTTCTGCCCCCCAGACCCCCCTGGGAGGAGGGTAAACCTCCCACCAATGCACCAATATTGAAAGGCTTGTGGCCTGGTATGGTACCGGAATGGGTAACCACAAGCTCGCTGCCCTCCCTTTCCTGGCTACCCTGGCACTGTATGCCTGGATAGGGTGTGGTGAAGAACCCCATGCCATGTTTTTTTTTAACTTTAAACTTTAAACAAAGAAGAAAACAGCAGCATGAGGTTTCTACTAAAATTTGTGCTAGCTGTTTATAAAACTGTGAACAGCTTGAATTCTAACCTGAAGCTTATCTTTAGTGGTGAACATCAGCTATAACAAAATATTACAGCTGTTGCCAGGTATGGTTTGCATATTTCAACTTAAATTTCAGATCTTAAGGACTTTACGTTTTTCTCACCCCCGCACAACAGGTACTCTAGACTTGACTACTTGTTCATACCCCAGACAGACCTGACCTACCTACAAGACGCTACGATAGAGAATATGTACATTTCGGACCATCACCCCGTGACCCTGACCCTACAGTTCCCGCAGCGGGAAACAAAGACCAGGACCTGGAGACTGGACGCCTCCATTCTTACGGACCTAGGAGATTTTGCGAGCATTACAGAATCCATGACAGAATACTTCCAACAGAACGACACCCTGGATGTGTCCCCTATGACCCAGTGGGAAGCACATAAATGTGTCATCAGGGGTAAGCTTTTAGCGATTGCGGCAAGGAGAAAAAAGGCGCACCAGGCCCTGTTAAAGGATTTGACCGACAAAATAACCCTTGTAGAAGCCCAACATAAACGCTCTCTGGCAATTGGTGTAGCCCGGGAACTGGCAGATACAAGGGCGACGCTACTAGAGGAACTTTCCAAACGGGCACGGAAGAGACAGGTTTTATCCCAGAAACTTTTTTATGAACAGAGTAATAAACCCGGCAGACTGTTAGCCGGATTCACTCAAAGACGTACCCTAGCCAATACAGTCCACCATGTTGTGGACGCCCAAGGTGTAGCTCACTCTAAAAATTAGGATATTGCTAAGCAATTCAGCACATTTTATAGCAACCTTTACAATATAGAGCTCAATGAAGGTAGGCCCATTTCGACAGAGACCAGACGGGAGCTCATGAGAGACTTTCTGCATAAGTATAGCCCCCGACCACCACTGACTGGCAAGCTCTAGAGGAACCCCTTTCTATGGAGGAATGGGGGAGGGCATTGAAAGCCATGAAACCGGGCAAAAGTCCGGGTCCTGACGGCCTTTCCGTCCAGTACTATAAATGCTTTGTGGAAATCTTGGCACCCCGATTCTTAAGAGCCTTCAACACGTTGGCGCACACACCAGCTAAGTCTAATAGCCTACTTGAGGCTTACATCACAGTAATCCCCAAAGACAACAAAGACCCGACTGACGTAGCAAACATTCCCGCCCATATGTCTCCTGAATGTTGACGTCAAATTGTTCGCTAAAATCCTGGCCACTCGATTATCTTTCTATGTTTCGGCATGGGTGGGATTGGACCAGGTAGGTTTTGTCCCTGGACGTGAGGCCAGGGACAACACCATCAAGGCCCTCAATCTGCCCCACTGGCTCACGTCCACGGGAAGGGAGGGGTGTTTTCTTGCTATGGATGCAGAGAAGGCGTTCGACAGGGTGGCCTGGGACTATATGGAAGCGGTCCTGAAAACCCTGGGCCTGGGAAGCAGAATGCGAGCGCTTATTAAAGCACTGTACACCGGACCCGGAGCCAGAGTCCGGGTCAACGGCCACCTGTCGGACGCCTTCCCCATCCATAATGGGACCAGACAGGGATGCCCACTGTCCCCCTTGCTGTACATTCTCACGCTGGAATCCCTCCTCCGGTGTATTAGGGCACACCCAGACATAAAGGGAATAGAGGTGCACCAGAGGGAGTACAAAATTGCCGCATTTGCGGATGACATTCTGCTTTTTCTCTCGTCCCCTCTGACGTCCCTGCCCAACTTAATGCCAGTGCTAGATCATTTTAGGATTATTTCGAACCTGAAAATAAATTTTTTAAAGTCATACGCTTTAAACATATCCTTACCCCCCACAACAGTTAAAAGCTGTCAGGACAACTTCCCATTTACTTGGAAATCAGATGCTATAACCTATCTGGGAATCCAACTTCCGAGCAAACTCAAAGACATCTATGATAGTAATTTCCTCAAAGAACTGAAGCTCATTCAACAAGATTTGCTCAAGTGGGATGCTCCTACTATCTCCTGGTTCGGTCGGGCCTCTATCTTAAAAATGACGGTACTACCCCGTCTATTGTATAAGCTACAGACAATTCCGATACGCCTCCCGCTCTCCTTCTTTACTACATATAAACGCATGTGCAGACACTTTATTTGGGGGGCCAAGGCAGCACGCATAGGGTGGGCAAAATTGGTACTCCCGAAATCGGGGGGAGGGATTGGGCTCCCAGACCTGCAGAGGTACTACTGGGCGGTACATCTAAGCCAGGTAGTTGATTGGAAACTACATGTCAAGTGCAAAGGATGGGTGCTTTTGAAAAAGCTGATTGCGGGAACTGAATTGCAGTACTCCCCATGGCTACCGAAAACGCACGTGACACAGGAGGCTCAATCCCACCCGCTGATTGGAGCGACTCTGGGTGAATTTGACAGGGCCTGCAAAGTACACTCACTCTCCTCACAACTCTGCCCAATCACCCCAGTGAAAGGCAACCCAGCCTTTCCTCCGGGATTAGAGAGTAGATTCCTCCAAGCGGAATGGCCACACACAGAGATGTTGGCCAAACATTTTTTCTCCAGGGGTAGATTCCTCAGGCAGGGGGAACTGGCGGCGTTCTCAAATACGAAAACATTCCCATTCTGGGCTTATTTGCAGCTAAAACATTTCTTAGATAATTCCTCCAACAGAGAGAAATTTGCCAGAACCCCCACAATGCTGGAATCCTTGTGCTCTAGTTCCGCTCCCCAGAAGCACTTGATCTCGGGGCTATATGCCACAATGTTTGGGGTGACATATGCCTCTCTAGAGTCAGACCATACTTACTGGGAATCGGAATTGGGCATAGAGATTGATAACAAGACGTGGGACCGTGTCCACCTCTATATCCACAAAGGATCAATGAATACCCACACACAGGAAAATGGGTTCAAAATTAAATCAAGATGGTACAGGACTCCGGAAATTATCCATAAATACATGCAGACTGTCTCCGACCGGTGCTGGAGGTGTGAGCGTGACCTAGGCTCGCTCCTCCACATCTGGTGGTCCTGCCCGCTGATTCTCCCGAAACTGTATTGGAAATTTCCTCCCTACCGTTAGAATTCACCCCAGCCCAATATCTCCTACACGTCTCCAAAATCCCGCGTAGGAAATATCAAAAGTCAATCGCGCTGCATATGATCAATGCGGCTAGATTATGTATCCCAGTGCACTGGAGGTCTAAATCTCCCCTGTCCTTAAAAGAATGGGTAGCCAGGATGAACCAGATAGCAACGATGGAGGAGCTGATTAGCACAGCCCATGATAGGATCTATACGTATTCTGCAATCTGGTCACCCTGGCTTGATTATCGCCAGACGCAAGGCTGTCAAGACCTGATTCACAGTAACCCCCCATAGGGCAAGACTGAATGAAAATGGCTTGGAACACCCTGAGAAGGGTAGTTGGTGGTGACCCCACCCCCTCCTCTGTCGATACTGAAACGGTGCCTCCCCCAATCCTTCCCTTCTCCCCCTCCCCCCTTCTTCCCCTTCTTCCACTACCCATTCTTACCTCCCCCCCCCCTTTTTTCACCCCTGTCCTCCCGTACTATTTTTCTCTATTCTATATCTAATATCCTTCTGTACCCTAGGTATTAGCCATGAACACTAAACGCTCCAGTAAAGAGTGTCAACCATAAACTTAGTCGCTTCCCTGTCCTTTAAAATATAAAAATAAAAAAGTTCTGAATGCCACGAGTGGAAGCGACGCAGGTCATTAAACAGGTATGTCCCTCGCATTCATCATCTATATGTAGGCCCAGATGCCACCTTCACGGAGGCCACTGCAAAGGCGTGCCTCCCTGGCGCCCCGTTCCTCTGAACCATATCGTCCCCCTGATACAGGGAGGCGCAACTAGAAGCGGAGTGATCCCCGCCAAGCTACACCGCCAGGACGGGCCGAATAGCAGATTTACTCAGGGACTGTGGGTGCATAACCATGTGATGTGATGTTTTTTGTACTGTTAGCTTGTGTTGGTCGAGGTTATTGTGACCCTATCGCTTATTTCGTGACACGACAAGTGATGCATGTACGTATTTTTTTGCATACTGCTATGCTGCTTTTGTTATTTTGTTATGTTGAAAAATCCTTAATAAAAATCTTTATGGAAAAAAAAAATAAAATTTCAGGTCTTGCTTTGCCTTTTACTCTCGGAAAGAGACATAGATAACAACAGATACAATATGGCCAATTTTCTCCAGTTAACAAAAGTTACAATTCAGCATATTATCCCTTTATATTATGAATTTCAATAAGTAAGATATGCTAGGTATAAATAATAATATTTAATATAGCTTATAATTATTTATAGGTTATTATTTAAAATATATATATATATATATATATATATATATATATTTTTAGACTCAATGCTTTACAGGGTGTTCATTTTGAGGGGCTTGGCATACTGTTTCTTGAGTTCCAGCATGTTATTGTCGACCCATGACAAACTTTTGGATAGTTGTGCTTGTGTGATTATCTATTGGCATAGGAGAGCTGCATTTATTAAAACCTCTTTAAAAATTGAAGTCCATTGTAAGTGATCTGTAAATACTGGCTGTGGTCCAGAGTGGGAGCAAGGCTGCCTAATCCAAATGGGCTGGTAATCCAAAAGTGCAACAGAAGAGGGAAGCGAGAGAGAGGTGCCAGACAACCACTTGGTGTAGCACAGTTTATTATGAACAAAATAAAACTCATAAAAGATTCCACTCACAAAGGAAAGGATGTCGGGTTATATGCACTCATTTGGCTGAGGAAGGAGGTGTGGCTTGCCTCCAAAACGCGTTCCTTTTGGCGGTTCCGCTTTGTGGGTTGACAGGTCTTCTCCAGTTTTATTTTGTTCATAATAAACTGTGCTGCACCAAGTGGTTGCCTGGCATCTCTCTCTCCCTTCCCTCTTCTGTTGCAACCTAAAACTAACTATCTCTAAATCTACTCGCAGCCACATTCTAAGACTAACCTTTCTAACCCTGTAAAGCAAAAATCGCTATAAATGCTGATATTCTAAAGCCAATTCAGTCCAGTCTCCAGTGCTGTATGCTGTGTAGAAGAGGCAGCCGACAAAGGTTGGGAAATGCCTGGGAAGTGACGTCACCCAGAGAGTTACTATGGGGCTTCCGTTGTCGGCTGCCTCTTCTGCACCCGCCTACACAAAGAAGCCACCGTTGACAGCTCATTGTGGGACCGGGTGTATCAGAAAAGGTATGTATAGCGATTTCTTCTTTACAGGGCTAGATAGGTTAGTCTTAGAATATTGCTGCAAGTAGATTTAGTTTGTTCGTTTTAAGCTGAACATCTACTTTAGGTGTCTGAAGTTAAAGGCCTGTTGCCCATTATAGAAATTCAAAGTTTTACTTTCATTGTTTTAATGTTTGCAGAAGAAAATTTCTGTTGGAACCTGTATGCTATGGAACACACATAGGGGTTTATTTACTAAAGACAAATAGAGCTTAGTAAATGACGCAAAATTCTGCTGACTTTCATTATACTGTACATTCATGTGCAAGCAAAAATGCGTTTGTTTTTTTTCCTTTCATGTGATTGGGTAATCTTTGTAAAGTAAAGATTTAGCTCATTTACTAAGCTCTGGAGCAAGTGCACTTGCAAAGTGCACACTCTGGGTTTGATTTGCCAAAGGTAAATAGACTGTGTACCCTGGAAAGTGCAGTTGGACTCTGCAAGAGCAGTTGCTCCAGAGCTTAGTAAATGACCACAATTTCTGCTGATTTCCGTCATCCAATCACATGCTAGCAAAAATGCTGTTTTTAAATTTTCCATGCATGTGATTGGGTATTCTTTGCAAAGTGAAGCTTTACCTCATTTGCTAAGCTCTGGATTATCTGCACTTGCAGAGTGCTACTGCACTTGCCTTTAGTACATCAACCCCTCTGTTTGCCTTTAGTAAATCAACCCCAGTATCTCATATAAGCTATTGTTAATGCTGAGGCTTATTATATAGAGAGTTCACAAAGACCACTTGCAAGTTGTTTAAAATTGAACTTTGGTGGTATTATGCCAATAATAGTGACATAAAATACAGAATATGTGTATGTAATTTACATAATGTTTCATGAGGCACACACTTCTTTATAAATGCAAACATGTGTATACATACTTGAATGCATCCAATTCTGGTTCTAGTTTAAAAAGTGTCTGTATAATTTTTTTAACAGAAGACTGCTAGACTCTGGAGGGCACAAAGCAGCTCATTGTCAAAAGAGGAAAACAGGAAAGGAAACAATGTGGGTTTTCATCACTGAGAGAAGAAATCATATTTTAACTCAATGCAATGTATATTGCCAGAAGATTGATGTACTTTATTAACTGTTGACTGAAATGTTCAAATAGGAGACACATTTACACAGTTCAAAAAATTCAGAGGGCTAGTACATTTTAATTGTGACACACACACACACATAAATACACATACATGAGCATGTTATGGTTTGTTGACACTAACATACTAACCCTACCTATGCAAACTGCATACATACTGTACAGGGTGTTGGAGGTCCTACACCATAATTTCAGAATTTCCATACAAGCCAAAGCAGGAATCATAACTCTAATTCTGGATTTATTTATTTTTTGCAATCATTTTACAAACTTACCGTACATTTTTTTCCAGTCAATCACAACACAACTGACATTTTTTATGCAACTCTTTTGCAGAAAATGTTCTCTAGTTTTACTGGTCTTTTCACAAAACAGAATATTATGACCGCTTAGTATCAAGCTCTATAGGTTTTTAAATATGTTTAATGTTGGAGGCCCACAGACAAAAATATACCCAAGACTGTTAAGTCTGGGTACAGGGCTTCTGTGTCTACTGATGATTCAGGCCTGACTAGTATAAATATGATTTACCATGTACCAACCTGTGGGCGGTGCCATCTACTACTCACTCTGCCGAGGGCCTGCCTTATGTACAGGGCTCACTCAGGTTCACTCATCCGAGTATCAACCATGGCCATCGCAGAATTACCCTTCACCCTTGCATGCGGTGTGTCAAAGACAGGGAGCCTATCTGTTAGGCTCACACCATATGCTCGTGGACTCTCCCGACAACAGTGTGACTTCTTGCCATACCAGGCCACCAGGCACTGCAGGCCTGAAGACTTATTGTGTTTCCAGAATAGGACTTTTTCCTGCCTATCCACCGCTGGCCCCTAGTTAGACCAGTTTTGCAATACCTTTGGGTACACAGACACTCTTCTTCATCATTGGGAATGTAATGGGATTCACTGTCTAGCATAGTCTAACTGTGTGCTATCCCACTTCTCAACAGCAAGGTTACTGAGAATCCACTTCAGACACATGAAGCAGCCAGAAGCTCAGTCCAACACAATTTCATTATAAATGTCACAGTTCTGGTATAGAAAAAACCTCTAAAAGTAGGACTATACCGGCAACTCGATAAACCAATTTAGGCTATATGAGATAATTTTATATATTTATTTTACAAATTTATAAAGCGTACAAGCATTAAAGAAAAAATTGTTTAAAAACAATATGGCAAATGGTACAGATGACATGCATATCTGAAGAGGGTGATGATGCTGAACTCCGACGCGTTTCCAAAAGGCTGAAAGTGTGCCCGTTTTCCTCAGGGAATTATAGTCACCATCTACAGAACATCAAGACATGTCAAATTTAAAAACAGAAAAATTCCATACCCCATTTTCACGTGGAGTAAAGAAATATAAATTGCATAAGAGTATACACAGGTACTCAAAATGTATGGATATAATGCTATGAAGAATACACTTACATAGTCAGATACAATGTCACATGTATGGTATTGCCTCCCGTTCCGGAACGGGAGGCAATACCATACATGTGACATTGTATCTGACTATGTAAGTGTATTCTTCATAGCATTATATCCATACATTTTGAGTACCTGTGTATGCTCTTATGCAATTTATATTTCTTTACTCCACGTGAAAATGGGGTATGGAATTTTTCTGTTTTTAAATTTGACATGTCTTGATGTTCTGTAGATGGTGACTATAATTCCCTGAGGAAAACGGGCACACTTTCAGCCTTTTGGAAACGCGTCGGAGTTCAGCATCATCACCCTCTTCAGATATGCATGTCATCTGTACCATTTGCCATATTGTTTTTAAACAATTTTTTCTTTAATGCTTGTACGCTTTATAAATTTGTAAAATAAATATATAAAATTATCTCATATAGCCTAAATTGGTTTATCGAGTTGCCGGTATAGTCCTACTTTTAGAGGTTTTTTCTATACCAAATATAGGGATGATGGCAACTAACATGTGTTCTGAGAACTGAGTTCAATCCATTTTCAAATGTCACAGTTCTAACAAAGTAATCAGCTTCTCCTATGTCATCAGTCATCACAGTTCCGATTCCAGTTCTGATAACGCAAACAGTGTTACATCCTTCGTTCAAGGAAGAGCAGTTCCCTTTTTGTGTGGTAGTGTACCTCTTTGTGCCCAGCTACAGGGGAGCCCCCATCCAGGGGGGGGGGTAGAATAGAGTCCCAGTCCTCTAGATAATCCTTTCTTCCCTGGCCACACTTCCCATCAGCCAGCACCCAACTCCCTAAGATAAGCTCCACCAATCCTATATATGAAATCCTGCCAGGTAGGAAATTAATTCTTCCTCCTTCCTGGATGGATTTAAAGAGAAACATATTAAAATAGGCCCTGCCTACAAACCTACCTACCAGAAGCATTGACTGCAGAATGTCTAGTCTGCTCACTAAACATTTTTGGCTGCTTCTTTGTTTACTGTACTAATAATAAGTGGTAAAGCACTCATTAACATCATGTCACAAGCAGCTTCTGCAACAGACATAATGGGAGAGATTGAAAACAGCATTGTGTATTGTAATTGGACCCTGTGGACAGTAAAGTAATTGGTTAGAAAATGCCACCGGTAGCAAATCATAACACCAGGCACCAATTTGTACTGGTTGCCAGAGGCTTGCTTTACATATGCTCTGTACCTTAACTCAACAGGCATTTTGTTAATGACCTCAACTCCTCCTTTAACACCAAGTCCTTTACGTTTTGGCAAAATGCCAGACAGAGAGAAGGTCACCACAATCAAAGTAGATGCTCTACCCCAGATGAGATAACAAGCTGGATACAACAATAAAGACATTCAGGCCCTGGAAGAATCAAAAGCCCTGGAAAAACCTTAGGTAACTGAAGTCTGTCAGTCCAGAGGTGTTCCTTTGAAATCAAGGTGCAGGCACATCATTTTTTATTTTCTTGGGAGATTTCTCCCTACACAAAGAACAGCAAATTAGCACAGAAAAAATAGGTGTAGAGTAGTGTAGAGTAGAGACAGACTTTTACCCACTGCTGGAGTATACAATACATATGTTACAACTGCACGTGAGTATTATCAGTGGTCAGTGCAGGTAAGACAGCAGAAAAAAAGTCTTGGCTAGAGATCTACTTTAACCTTTTTTCCCAGTATGAAAGAGATCAGAGCCAGATATATACCAAAGGATGCACTGGTATTGTGTTTTGTTAGGAGGAATGGGTTGCATGGCCTGTATGCCAAAACTGTAACTGAGTAATCCTAGAGAAAATATGGTGGGGACAGTGCTCTGCACACCAGCATTGTCCATATTCTGGGCACTGCCCCCACCACAGGGGGAATAGCTTTTAATAGTTGTACCACTTCACTTATCTGCATTTTTCAACCCTGAAGAGGACTGGCACGGGATTGCAAAGTGGTTACTCAGCTAGAGCTGCTTTTTTTTTATTTTTAACAATGCAGAGCTATAGAATGTAATTTATTTTTAAGTTCATGGGCATTGGGTTTTAGGGTTCAAATATGGGTACAATTAGGCTTAAGGTGGTTCTAAAGTCAAAGGGTTTTTACCTTACAGCATAAAAACATTCCATTAGCTGCATCCCCCCCCCCCCCAAACACTTGCCTGAGTCTTCTTTTGATCCAGTGCTGGGTCTGGCTGCAGCTTTCCCTCCCCTCTTCCTGCTTTCATGGACCACACTGTCAGTCAAATCCTCTAAAGAGGGAGCAGGGGGCATGGCCCAGCAGTTCTGTGTGTGTCTATAGATGCACACAGACCGGCTCAGGAGTGCGCCCGCACATGTGTCCCCCATTGCACATGGCTTGCTGTGGGGATACACACAGGAAAGAAGGAGCAGACAGCACAAGTGGGGGACTCCAGAAGAGGAGGTAAGGTGCAATACCCTTGCATAAAGCAGGTAAGTATACCCTCTTTTTTTATTTTAACCACTTGTCCCTGGGTGGACATCATATGACGTCCTCCAGTTGAAGTTGTTATACCAGGATGATGCTGCTGCAGGCATCATCCTGGTATCAACATTTTCAGACGGTGATTCTCTTTTTAGTAGAAGTGATTAGAGTGGCTATAAAGTCACAGCACATCCAGCAGACATTTGGCTGACAAAACCATTTACACATACAGTACATCCTCTAAGGCAGGAAGTAGCAGAAAAACTCTGGATAGCCGCACACCGGAAAAAGATAAAATCCTGTGTTGTTTATTAAAAATCAAGGGTCACATCACATCAAATGGTCCACAGCAAGGAAAAAGGGAGTACCACTGACGTGTTTCGCACTAGAATCAGTGAGCCCTGTTTCTCGTGCGAAACGTGCCAGTATTGTACCCCCTTTTTCCTTGCTGTGGACCATTTGATGTGATGTTTCCCTTGATTTTTAATAAACTATCCAGAGTTTTTCTGCTACTTCCTGCCTATTGTGTATGTATCAGCCAGCACCTGGGGCTCCTTGATAGGAAGAAGAGCATTCGCCCTGAAGGGCTATCCTGGAGCGGTGGTTCCTTTTCAGTACATCCTCTAAGGCAGCAGTCCCCAACCTTTTTGGCACGCGTGTGGTAAACATTTTTTTGCGGGCAATGGCTGGTGTTGGCGCTTCAATCATCACGGCACCATGCTTGATATGGTGGCCGGATGATTGAAGTGCATTATTTCTATTATTACATTGTAGTAATAAATGAAACAGTTCAACCATAATGCAGAATCAGTGGGAGCCCAGAGTGTGTCACTTTCCATGCCACCTGCCACGTTGCCTGTCACCAGATACAGAATGTCACTTGCCACGCCACTTGCCATGTTGCCTGTCACCAGATGCGTAATGTCACTTGCCACGCTACTTGCACCATCACCTGCCATGCTGCCTGCCAAAAGATGAGGATTGTCACTTGCCATGTCCTCTGCCACGGTGCCTGTCACCAGATGCGGAATGTCACTTGCCACGCTACTTGCCACGTTGCCTGTCACCAGATGCGGAATGTCACTTGCCACGTTGCCTGTCACCAGATGCGGAATGTCACTGGCCACGCCACCAGTCATGTTGCCTATCACCAGATGGGGAATGTCACTTGCCACGACACCTGCCACGTGGCCTTTCACCAGATGTGAAATGTCACTTGCCACTAGGCCTGCCACCACTGCATTGGTGACAGCACTGGTCCATTTAGCAAAGAGGCAGGCAGTGGTGGGTTCTGAATGAAGGCAGGAGAGCGGTGATGCGGGGCAGGCAGTGAGAGATGAGACCGCACCTCCGACACTGAGGCTGACAGAATACCGGCTGTGAGGGTGGAAGAGTGGTGTTGCGGGGGCGGAGATAGATGGTGTCATCTCTGCTTGCCCGCCCGCTCGCTTCTTCCATCCACCCGGCTCTCATATGCCGGCCGCTCGGCTGTCTCATGCCGCCAGTGGGCCACGGCCTTGGCGTTGACGACCCCTGCTCTAAGGTGCAGGCAATCTCCAGTAATCTCTGCAAACGGTGGAACTATTTAACTATACTATAGCAGACTACCAGCAGGGAGAAGACTTTTGTGAAGTGGAAGTCATACACTTTTCTGACATAGATGAAGATAGTGAAATTACTAAATAGGAGGAGGGTGGCCATCTTAAAAATAAAAGATGTTAGCATGTTCTGAGGCTGCTAATCACAAGGGTATTGTTGGCAGCAGAAATATTAAAAAAGACCCACATTGCCAAGCAGGGCTGGGATAAGGGGGGAAGGGAAGGGGCATGTGCACTGGGCACAGTGTGGAGAGGGACACACTGGGAGCTTCTCTAGAGGCCCTTAGTTCTCTGGCTGCATCACTGACAGGAGTGACTGCAGCGTCACTCCTGTTAAAAGGAGCAGAGGCCTGGATAGCATGAGGGAGGATTCAGCAGCATACTGTGAGTAGAAGAGAGCAGGCCCGTGCTAAGAGTGAAGGCAGACTGCCCTTCTTCCAGTCTTCCCTTGTCATGGGACAGGAAGAGCTGCCTTCATTCCCAGAGGGTGTCATGCTGAGAAGGGACTCTTAACTGGGTGAGTACACAGAGGTTGGGGACACAGCTCAAACCATCCACCTCCCCACTTCTCTTCAGAGCCTTTCAGCCCTCTTCCCTACTATGAGCCCCCCTCAGATCACTTAATTTCCTTGCACCCCACAGATGCCAGTTCCCCTCCCCCTACATCCCACTAAAGTAGATGACAAATAAGCCCCCTTAGACTGACACTACAGATGCAGAGACATTTTTTTCCTTCCAGTAACACCATAGCTGCAGGAATATTATTGTACTTCCGCTGATACCACAGACGCAGGGACATTTTTTTTTCCTTCCAGTGACACCACCAATACAGGGAATTTTTTTTCCTTTTAGTGACACCACTGATGCAAGGGCATTTGTTTTCTTCCAGTGGCACCACTGACAAAGGGGCATTTTTTTCCCTTCCAGTGACACTACCAACGCAGAGTCATTTTTATATTTTCAATGACACCACTATCACAGGGGTATTTTTTCCTTCCAATGACACCAACAATGCAGGCACATTTTCTTCTTCCAGTGACACCACTGAGGCAGGGACTGTTAATCCCATTTTTGTGCACCAATAATACACTCTTAAGTTCACTTCAGTGTGCCATAATCATTGGCCCTATTTCAACACATGCCTCAAACATTACATACAATTTGGTGCCAGTAGTAGCCACATTATCTCTTCCTTCTGGGGGGGGGGGGGGGGGCATTTTGCCATCTTCATTCTAGGCACTGGGTGACCTTGTCCTGACACTGCTCCCTGGCCCAGTTTGGAGATAAACTCAGCATGTGTGCCAGTGCCACCAGATGTCACTATTATTAGGCTGAGGGGTGCTCTGTAACATGTGTTACTGATTAAACTACCTGTAATTGAAATAAATCAGATTGGGGTGCTGCTGTATGTACGCTACTTCTTAGAAAATAAATAATTTCCATGCTGTATTTGAGGCTGTCAAAAATTGTGCTATTCCATAACACCATATATTGCTTTAACACATACTCCAAACCTGTAATGTAAAAGGATTTGTGTATCCAAATGTTGCCCTAAATTGTATTAAATATTGGCTTTGGTTTATATCCCCCCATGGCAGTACCTAATTTCTTATGCCCTTTTTTTGACAATAGTTTGTATATTAGCTCCACAAAAGGAACTAACTGATTATAAATAGTCGCCTCAAATTACTTCAATCGTTTTTGGGAAAAAGCTTGGATTTTCAGAATTTTGAGAAAAAATTTTTTGGGCGAAAACTGCCACAAATCAAACCCAGACAGATTTACTCATGCCGAGTAAGTGTTTTCGTGCTAGGGATACTTAGGGAACGTTTGTGATGTTAGGGGCAAACACAAAAGTGTTGCGTTTATAATTTTGCTCAGTGTAATATGGCTTATTTTATGGCTGTGTGCACATTTTTACGTGGAAGTCAGCTTGCTTCTTTCTCTATCATTCCATATGTTTTTAAAGCAGAAGAAACATAATATCATTCAGTAACACTTGAGAACAGTAGTTCTGTATGTCAGAAAAGAACTGTTGTGCACACAGCACTATTCACATACAAGGTACAATGTGTACTATAGTATATATATACCGAGTGGGATAAAGTAATCCTGCGCCAGCACACCGAAGCTAACTAACAAAATGCTGCGCACACTAAAGGAAATGTCTGAACCCAAGTGAAATGGAAGAGAGGAAGTAGTGGCGCGCAAAATAAACTAAATATTAAAAGACAGAAGATATCAGGTCATAAACATAAACAGCCAGAGACAAGCTCTAGGTAAATAATAAGGCATACAATAAAAACACGTGCATACACTGGTGTAATAGATTAGTATGATAAAAGCAATCCGCATAAAAGCTGCATCACATAAAATCGCATGGTGTGGCTAAATGATAATCAATCCAATAAAATAGTGATGAGATATATAAAGAGCGTGATAAAAATCTTAAAACGCATAAATAGTGCATCCAAGGAGCTGTGAAAAAGGTGGTGATCCAAACGGCTAAAAGCAATATATCATAAAAGTGATATAAAAGATGAGATAATATATGGTGCAAAGAAGCAAGGGAGACTAGAAGAGTCTCGTATCAAAAGAAGCGAATGGTAGCGAATAACGTGTGAACTAAATCAGAAAAAAAGGAAAACTGGAGTGAAAGAACAAGTGAGTAGCGATTAATAAATCGCAGAGTATAAAAGTCCAAATAAAAAGTCCATATGTGGCATATATGCAGGGTGATAATAAAATCTTCTATCCGACAGGTGGCAGGCTATCAGTGCTGGGGTTTCCAATAGTGATCGTGAAAAGTATATGGATCCTGTGCAGTGTTCTGTATATTTCTCTCGTAGAATCCTAAAGGAAGTGCGGGTGGCCCCTTACCTTACAGCTGTAAGGTTACAGCAATATAATCTGGGTCTTTATGGTCCAAGGGAGACCGTCCTCTCTGGGATGTCTTTCTGGTTCTCTCAATGGTAAATCCCTTTCAATTTTCCTCCTTAATCCAGGCAGGGGCAGGTAGGGGGGGGTTGTTTGGGGGGCGTTTTCACCTCAATGTGCACATAAGATAAATATCCTCATAGTGTAGTATGTAAGGTTTAAAGCATATTTATTACAATAAAAACAGGTATACAGTAGAAGAATTGGGTACTCACATTAAGCAAGTAAATAGCAGACAGGGTATAAACGAGCCTCGAGCTCGTCGGCGTCACTTCCGGTAAGGTCACGTGTCCCGACGCGTGTTCGTCACTTGTCCCCTGATGAAGTCCCGTGACAAGTGACGAACACGCGTCGGGACACGTGACCTTACCGGAAGTGACGCCGACGAGCTCGAGGCTCGTTTATACCCTGTCTGCTATTTACTTGCTTAATGTGAGTACCCAATTCTTCTACTGTATACCTGTTTTTATTGTAATAAATATGCTTTAAACCTTACATACTACACTATGAGGATATTTATCTTATGTGCACATTGAGGTGAAAACGCCCCCCAAACAACCCCCCCCTACCTGCCCCTGCCTGGATTAAGGAGGAAAATTGAAAGGGATTTACCATTGAGAGAACCAGAAAGACATCCCAGAGAGGACGGTCTCCCTTGGACCATAAAGACCCAGATTATATTGCTGTAACCTTACAGCTGTAAGGTAAGGGGCCACCCGCACTTCCTTTAGGATTCTACGAGAGAAATATACAGAACACTGCACAGGATCCATATACTTTTCACGATCACTATTGGAAACCCCAGCACTGATAGCCTGCCACCTGTCGGATTGAAGATTTTATTATCACCCTGCATATATGCCACATATGGACTTTTTATTTGGACTTTTATACTCTGCGATTTATTAATCGCTACTCACTTGTTCTTTCACTCCAGTTTTCCTTTTTTTCTGATTTAGTTCACACGTTATTCGCTACCATTCGCTTCTTTTGATACGAGACTCTTCTAGTCTCCCTTGCTTCTTTGCACCATATATTATCTCATCTTTTATATCACTTTTATGATATATTGCTTTTAGCCGTTTGGATCACCACCTTTTTCACAGCTCCTTGGATGCACTATTTATGCGTTTTAAGATTTTTATCACGCTCTTTATATATCTCATCACTATTTTATTGGATTGATTATCATTTAGCCACACCATGCGATTTTATGTGATGCAGCTTTTATGCGGATTGCTTTTATCATACTAATCTATTACACCAGTGTATGCACGTGTTTTTATTGTATGCCTTATTATTTACCTAGAGCTTGTCTCTGGCTGTTTATGTTTATGACCTGATATCTTCTGTCTTTTAATATTTAGTTTATTTTGCGCGCCACTACTTCCTCTCTTCCATAGTATATATATAAATGCAGCGCTAGAAAGAAAAATAGTACTTAAAGAAAAGATACTATTGTTTAGAAATTAGGTATAGTATCATGTATAAGGTATATGCAAGAAAGAGGGGAAGGGTGGTTTCCAAATATGACGTAATACCAGCCTCTATCAAACTTAAAATGATATGAGTAAAAAGCATAAAACCTTATGACATTAAAAATGATAAAAAGTGAAACTGTATAAAATTGTTATACAATAAAAACCATTGAAAGTAAAACAAATGTAAAGTAAAAACACACATGTGATTAAAAATGGTGGATTAATACCAAGTGGTTTGTTTACGTGGTGAATATATCGTGACAGATATATGGATAAAATATGAATAAATATTGGTGACAATATAAACTCAACGGCGGTTGGTGCTGGGTGAAAAAAGCTATACACTTGAGTGCATAGTGGTGAAGTCCATAAAATTGGCTGGTGATCAGGTGGATGGCACTGTTCCAACAGGTGACTCTGTTCGGTGTGCTAAGTGGAGTGATAGTTGTCTGATGGCTCTTCAAATTCATTAGCCGCGTTAACGATTCGTAACGATTCGTAACGATTCGTAACTTTACTAACGATTCGAAAAAAAAATTACGATTCGAACGGAATTTCTTACACGAATTACGAATTACGATTCGAACGGAATTTCTTACACGAATTACGATTTTTTTTATATACGAAACGGAACGAAACAAAACAAAACTAATTTTTTGACAGTTCCCATGTCTACTATTTGTTCTAGGGCCAGTTCAAAAGTGTAATTGGTGCGACATGGATAAGAAGATAGCATTAAGAAGTCATGGATGTGACAGCTAATGAATTGTCGGTTCACACAGAGAACAATTTGAATCCAACTACAAATATTGAATTTCAAGTTACGAATCGCTACGAATCGTTACGAATCGTTACGAATCGTTAATAAATCCAACTACAAATATCGAATTTCAACTAATATGAAAGAAATTATAATAGCGGATATAACAAATGCTTCGAATGATTCGAATGAATTCGAGATTCAGTATATCTAATATAGAGAACTGTTCCTGCACAAAGTGTCATTTTTGCAGGAAAAAAAGCTATTTAAAATCACTCGCGGCTAATGAAATGTCGGCTCCGTAACACAGAGAACAGTCATTCATTGATAAACAAAAAAAGCGTAGGGGTCCCCCCAAATTCAATAACCAGGCCCTTCAGGTCTGGTATGGATATTAAGGGGAACCCCAGCCAAAAAAAAAATGGTGTGGGGGTCCCCCCTAAATATCCATACCAGACCCTTCAGGTCTGGGATGGATTTTAAGGGGAACCCCGGCCAAAAAAAAAAATGGCGTGGGGTCCCCCTCAAAATCCATACAAGACCCTTATCCGAGCACGCAACCTGGCAGGCCGCAGGAAAAGAGGGGGGGACGAGAGCGCCCCCCCTCCCGCCTGAACCGTACCAGGCCACATGCCCTCAACATTGGTAGGGTACTTTGGGGGTCTGAGACCCCCAAAGCCCCTTGTCCCCATGTTGATGAGGACAAGGGCCTCATCCCCACAACCCTAGCCGGTGGTTGTGGGGGTCTGCGGGTGGGGGGCTTATCAGAATCTGGAAGCCCCCTTCAACAAGGGGACCCCCAGATCCCGCCCCCCCTGTGTGAAATGGTAAGGGGGTACAAAAGTATCCCTACCATTTCACCAAAAAAGTGACAAAAATGGTAAAAATGACAGGAGACGGTCATTGACAATTCCTTTATTAAAATCTTCTTTCTTCTGGTCTTCCTTCTTCCTTTCTTCATCCTTCGGTTTCTTCATCTTCTCCTTCCGACATCTTCTTCCATCTTCTTCTTCCATCTTCTTCTTCCTCCAAACCGCTTCTTCCTCTGGTCTTCTCGTCCTTCTCGTCCGGCATCTTCTTCCATGGCGTCGGCGTCTGTTCTCGGGCCACTCCTCGCAATGGGAGGCTCCCGCTGTGTGAGGCTTCCCCCCGGCTGACAGGTCTTTTATAACGGAGGGCACCTGGTGACCCCGCCCCCCCCCGATGAAGAAGAAGCGGATCGTAGGAAGCAGAAGATGGAAGAAGATCCCGGAAGGAGAAGATGAAGAAACCAAAGGATGAAGAAAGGAAGAAGGAAGACCAGAAGAAAGAAGAAAGAAGATTTTAATAAAGGAATTGTCATAGACCGTCTCCTGTCATTTTTACCATTTTTGACACTTTTTTGGTGAAATGGTAGGGGTACTTTTGTACCCCCTTACCATTTCACACAGTGAAAGCTGTGTGAGGCTTCAGTATCCATACCAGACGTGAAGGGCCTGGTTATTGAATTTGGGGGGACCCCCACGCTTTTTTTTTTTTTTATATCAATGAATGACTGTTCTCTGTGTTACGGAGCCGACAATTCATTTGCCGGCAATAGCCGCGAGTGATTTTAAATAGCTTTTTTTCCTGCAAAAATTACACTTTGTCATTCGAATCATTCGAATTCATTCGAATTCATTTGAATTAATTCGTTATATCCGCTATAATAATTTCTTTCGAATTAGTTGAAATTCCATATTGGTAGTTGGATTCGAATAATTTGGAGCTGAAATTCGTAAACTGAATTTTTCCTGCAAAAATGACACTTTGTCATTCGAATCATTCGAATCCATTCGAATTTATTCGAATTCATTCGAATCATTTGTTATATCCGCTATAATAATTTCTTTCATATTAGTTGAAATTCGATATTTGGTAGTCGGATTTGAATAATTTCGGCGTCTAAATTCGTAAACGGAATTTCGTATTCCGTACGGAATTCGTATTAGAAAAAATTCGTATTACGGATTCGTAAATTCGTACGAATTTCGAAACTAATAACACATGTCTAACAAATAGTATACGGCCCTGAATAACTGAAAGAAAAGTCATGAAGGACTGTATTCGTTTTTTTCTTGTTACGTGTAGAGTATAGTAAAGTTTCAAGATAATTGTTTCAGATATGCATGACTATAGCTCAATAACTTCTTAAATTAAAATTATACAGGAATATAACCACGATTCTACAAACTATACGTAAATATCAGCAAGAGCAGAGAATGCTACTGTAAGTTTTTCAGAAACCCTGACCTTGCAAATGTCAGCAGCCTTTGGCTGGGGGACCTTTGGCCAGTGTAGGCCGAGATGTGTAGTCAGAATAGGGATATGCAGTAGACCCTGAAACCCAAGCGATCTAAAAGATTCCAGAGAACAAATGGTTTGTATGCAAGGGGCAGTGACTGAGTAGGTGGGCAAGAACATGAGAGAGAAATATTATGGTCTTCTACAGACAAGTTCATAAGGGCAAAATGAAGTTGAGCTGGCACGAGCTCTTATCTTCAATGGTTAGATTCTTCTGCTATTGAACAAATACAGAGACTTTGCTGTCCAAGCAATCTTGCTTTGTTCACTTATGATTTTTTTCCTTTTGTCCCGGGCTACAGAAGTTCATCGTCAGACACGCGTTGGCTATTAGTCCACTACAAAAGGCAGATTTGAGTCCATAATTTAGAAACTCATAAAAACATTATTGTCTCTGTCAGGACATTTATTTACTAGCTCAACAATAAAGCTGAGTACTGTATTATAGAGGGTTATTGGGTGCTTTATGTTGGAGTGCAATGAATGAATAATAAACAGTGAGCTGAATGTCTAAAAGAAGATAGCTGGCAAAAATGTTTAATTAGCTTTACATTTTGTCCTTTTTACAATAGATGTTGAAAGCCTTATTGTCATAGTTAAAGAAAAAGAACAACCTATAACTTGACACACTGTAAATAATAACTAAAGTAAACTTAGAAACAATATTGTATGGTGGAAATTGTTAAAGCTCTTAAAATACCACCCCAAAGTTTTTTGCTAAACCTGACTAAGGTCCCTATAGATTTTGTGTAACTCACTGACTTTATATAAGTTTAATTTTCAAGTGTCCCCATTGTAGATCTGTCCCTTAGGTATTGAGAAGTCTTTTTAATTTGTTTGGACGGTTGATGCTAAATAACATCGATTTCCAATGTGTAAGTCTAAATGACATTTAACAAGCTGGTGATGGTTCAATAATGCCATATGCGGTAACTTGTGTTCACTTGCCTCTGATGTATAAGAAATACTATGAATTCTGCCTACTTGGCAGCTGGTGCTAAAGAGTAAGGTCATTTTCATATTGTGTTTGCATTATAGAAGCATTGGCCTGAGTCCATAATGGCAGTATAAAATGATCCTGACCAGGTACCAAATAAGCCAGCTAGTCATCTTCCTAGAGCATGTAAAGAAAGTCTATAAAAATGCAGCAAATTAAAGGATTTCTATGGTCACAGCATACACTTTCACTTTAAAACACCACCATTGTAATAACAATACAAACAATAGTTATTTCTATAAAAAAAAAAATCTTACTTGAAAAATCTCCATTCATGTTGTGATTTCTGTCTGTCTGCTGGCCATCTTTTTCCACAACTTCCTGGATTCCCTGCATGCTGTGCTGCTTCTGCTCTACTGTTTACTTTTAATCTCCAAGGACTACGTATCCCATGGTACCTTGCTGCCTGCCAGCAGCGATTCCTGTACTGACTCTTCCTCTTGCAACTCCACCTTCCGACACCTCTAAAGTTCAGAAGCCAGGCTCTGTGAAATGTGTGACACAGCAGTGCCTACACATAGCCAGGGTTGCCAACTGTCAGTAAATTTATGGACAGTTTGTAAAAATCTGTGATTTTTTACAACTGTCGGTACATATCAGGGGCTGATAATTGGTCATGCTTTGTTGACTTTTTAAGTGTAAACCCGGCAAATTACTTGTTATGGGTATTGTCAGTGTTTCCATGTTATATTTACTGTATATTGTTTAAATATTGGTTGTCTTAGGATTTAATAGGAGTTCTGGTATTTGTCAGTAAAAAAATGTGTTCTGTCAGTAAGTTGTCCATGTTTTGTCAGTAAAAAATGCTGCAGGAGGTTGACAACACTGCACACAGGGCATAGTGAATACGTATCATAGAATTCAAGGAGGTAAATGTGTGGGGATGTTCACAAAGTAAGTTTACAAACTTCAAGATCCTTCATATTAAGAGGAGTTGGCTAGAAATAATTTAAATAAAAAGGTAGAATTGAATATATGATTTTACAGTTTATTTTTGACCACAGATACAGTATAAGTGTATGTCCAGGCAAAGCTTATTTTCTTAGTGGAGAAGAGTTCAAACCTTTGTCAGGTTTTACTGCTAACCAGGGCACAATTAGGGAGAGTCCTCTCACTTCCTGTTCTTCTGACAATGTTTTACCAGACAGGAAGTGAGGGGAATTCTTCAACAGTAACCAAAAGGAAAAAAAGGATTTTCATCAGTAGGCTAAAAGCTCAGCTAGAATTCCAGCATCATTAAAGCGGTAGTAAACCGCTGGCTTTTTTTCTTTTTTAAACCTGCATGGCAAAGTTATTATGTGCTAATATGCATCGCATTATGTCAAACTTACCCTAAAACTAAGCCCTCCAGTGGTGCGCTATCACCGCTGACAGGGCTTCCATCTTCACTCGGTCTTCCTTCCAGGTTGGTGGGCTCCGGTTCTTCTGACGTCCCTCCTGATCATACGCATGAGAGCCATTGTTCACGGCACAGGGCTCTCAAGGAACGGCACAGCTTAACTGAACATGCTTAAACCAATCAGTGTGTATATGCAATAAAGCATGCTTGTTATACTCACTGTGAAACCTAAGGGGTTAATCCACTGATTTTGTGTAAAAAGGCTGTTTGATCCTGGCTTCTCTGATCCTCCCCTCCTCCCACTGTCCCCTAATAATTTAATGATAACACAGAGTCTAGGTATATATAGAAAAGGGGTTTAGTCCCCAACCAAGCTACCTTAGAGAACATGGGCAATTGGACTATTGCGGTACAGGTGAAACCATTATGGATATAAACAATTGTATAGAAAATTATATAAAAGTTTATCAATACATATTTAACCACTTGCCGACCAGCCGCCGCAGTTGTACTGTGGCAACATGGCTCGGCTGCGCGTATCGGCGTTATGTTACGTCGGTAACATAAATGGCCATCAGGGGCCGCTCGCTCCCCAACCCCTTGCGAGTTCCCGGTGGTCTCGATAACCGCCGGGCTCCCGCGATCGCTCGGGCATGCTGAGAACCCGGAACTGTGTGTGTAAACACACAGTTTCCGGTTTTCTGTGGAGTGAACTGACAGATCGTCTGTTCATACAGAGTATGAACAGCGATCTGTTAGTTTCCCCGCACAGTCCCATCCCCCTTCAGTTAGAACACAAACTAGTACACACATTAACCCCTTCACCGCCCCCTAGTGTTAACCCCTTCACTACCAGTGACATTTTTACAGTAATCAGTGCATTTTTAATCGCACTGATCGTGTATTCATGCCAATGGTCCCAAAAATGTGTCAAAATTGTCCAACCACGGACACCGCCATAATGTCGCAGTCATGATAAAAATTGATGATTGCCGCCATTACTAGTAAAAAAAATAATGATTAATAAAAATGCCATAAATCTATCCCCTATTTTGTAGACGCTATAACTTTTGCGCAAACCAATCAATATACGCTTATTGCGATTTTTTTTTACCAAGAATATGTAGAAGAATATGTATTGGCCTAAACTGAATAAAAACATATTTTTTTATATATTTTTGGGGGATATTTATTATAGCAAAAAGTAAAAAATAATGAGTTTTTTTCAAAATTGTTGCTCTTTTTTTGTTTATAGCACAAAAAAATAAAAACACAGAGTTGATCAAATACCACCAAAAGAAATCTCTATTTATGGGGAAAAAAAGTATGTCAATTTTGTTTGGGAGCCACATCGCACGACCACGCAATTGTCAATTAAAGCGACGCAGTACCGAATCACAAAAAGTTCTCTGATCTTTGGCCAGCCAAATGGTCCAGGGCTTAAGCGGTTAATAATACATGGAAAATAACCAAAAAAAGATTTAAAAAAGCGTGGTAACAATCCATGGGTATCACCAAAATAATGGTCCCCAAACGGGGAAAATCACAGTGGGATAGTTGATCACGGATAGTGTCTCAACTAGTTTTGCGGACTAATGCCGCTTCGTCAGGATAATATCTGCAATTTGATTGACAAGTGATCAATAACATTACAATTGACCAAGTAATAACAACAGTACATAAAATCAGTACAAAAATATACATGGAAAGAGCAGAGTTGCTAACCAACAACAGGCATACCCAAAGCACCGGACGTTATCCGATGAATTGCAAGTCAATGGACTGGTATCTAAATAGATGGTTTAGAGCTGTTGAAGTAAAAACTATGCACTTCAAAAAATGTGCAAGGGAAGATGTGAGGGTAAAAAGGGGAAGGAGAGAAAAAAGGAGAGAAAGTGTGAGGGTATAAAATAAGTGAAACAAGTGTTAAAAATAAGGGGAAAGAAAAAAAGAAGAAAAGATTGTTTTGGACTAACCCCCTTTGCTATATATCGCTAAATTTCTGGATTATGGTACAAATCTTATATATTTTTTATTATTATTATTGTTTTGGAGGCTATATCTATCTTTCCACAGAGTCTATGGAGTCAGGCCGCACATGTTCAGTTTGGTGTGTATTTCTTTTTCTTGGGACAGAGCATGTGATCAGCACAGGGCCAATCAGCACTGTGCAGACAGAGATTCAGGGGTCTTGCAGTCTCCTAGGACAGTCAGAAAACTCCTCCTACAAGCTTTAACCAGTGCTTGGCTGGACACTGATAAAAGTCACAAGACTGCACTAACTGCTGATGAGAAAGGGTATTTAGCAGTATATATTTACTAAAATAATTGCATTTCCATGTTCTGTGTACTGTGGGAGACCAGATATAGTGAATGCAGGGTCCATGGTAGGGTTGCCACCTGTCCGGTTTTGACACGGACTGTACGGGTTTAGGAGGCTGTGCCCGGGTTTCCCTCTGCCTCACACCCGGACACCATTTCCAGATGACGGGGGTACCATGGGACCTTTTTTTTACGAGCTCCAGCACACAGGGGGAACCCGGACAGCAGGGGGATCGGTGCGGGGGGAGCAATTACAGAGCAATCAAAACAGAGAGAGGCGACAGGCTGGTGCAAAAGTTTTTAATGAAATAAATGCTTAAAAACAAACAGTCCACTCACTCTCCATGTCAGAGCTGTAGAGATGTCAGTCTGTGAAGTCGGTTGTCCCATTCTCCCCTCCGATCCACGCTGCTCTTATCACTGAATCTCTGGAGGAAGCCAATAATACAGAGCTGCGGGGAGACTGCAGTGAGCTGTCACCCTGGGATGCTGTGACCAATCAGAATGTTCCGAAGGCTTCACCACACCTCTATTATTAGAGGCTGACAGTTCACATGAGTTCCCCACGGCTCTTTATTTCCTCCAGAGATTCAATGATCAGAGCAGCATGGATCGGAGGGGAGAATGAGACAGCCGACGTCAGACTGACATCCCTACAGCTCTGACATGGCGAGTGAGTGGACTGTTTTTTTAAGCATTTATTTTATTAAAAACTTCTGCACCAACAGCTGCCTGTCGCCTCTCTCTCCCTTATGTTTTGAACCTTCTGTTTGCCACCCCCCTCCGGTGTGTTTGCCACCCACACTCGCAGCTCCGAACCCCCTGTGGTCCAGGCCTCCCTGTTTGCTGGGGCCCCGTGATACCCCCTGTTGGCTGCCATGGGGGTATTGGAGGGAGGAGGATGTGTGCTGGTAGGGGAAGATTTGTAATAGGAGGGAATGGGGATAATGGCACCCCAATCACAAAGCAAAACTTCTTTAGGGTGACCGGCATCCCACATTTCTGTTTACGTGATTTTGCTGCGATTTATATGGTGACAATCGCTGCAATGCTTTGCGCCGCTAAACTGTTCGGGTTTGGCTTGAAGAAAAGGTGGCAACCCTAGTCCAGGGTTCATTAACAATTTAAGATAGAAGCTGATTGGTTACCATGCACAGCTGCTCCAGATTTTGTCTGCTCCAGTTTTGCTAAGTTCTCCCCAGTGTGATTATGCTATGTAACAACATGCTTGTAACATGCTCTATAGTCTATATTGTTAAAAAACAAAACACACACTCCATCAAATGACTAGATCTGTTCTACCTTGTGTATATGAACAACAGCACAACTGTAAAAAAATGTTGTTACAATTTGTTTGATATGTACATGTCAAAATCACGTAAAGCACTGGGGTGTTTACAGATGGCGATGCTCTGTCCTGCTTCATTAGTTGTCAGTATTGTATGTGTAAGGTATCTATAATTCCTCTAGACAGTATCTGCCTCCAGCTTAAAGAGTGTGCTATTTCCAGCTTTGTCGCCTGCAAGACAGAGGAAAGCGAGAATGCAGGTAACTTCAACACCTCCTTCCACAGTCTCCAGGGAGCGTTCAGCAAGCTTGAGATTGCAGAGTAAGGAAGGAGGGTGCGGGGGGGCAACATAACCATTTGTATTCCACACAAGTGTCCAAGATGATGGTTGTAGCAGGCATAAGTCATTTGATGTATATAGTAAGATCTTTGTACATACATATGCATAAGTGAATAAAGCAAAGCATTAATTCATACACCTACAATTTTATTTTTAATTGTATGCAAAACTGTAGTGCAAAAAAATCTCCATTCTATGGAGGATCTAAAACACAACGACTGTTTAAATAAACCCTGTGCTTATCAACAATAAATGTGCACGTATGTGTATAATGTACTCATTGCTGCCACCTTAAGGCTTCAAATTATACAAGTGGTTTAAAGTGTAAAAAAACAGTTATCACTCTAAAGGATAGCGATGTGATTAGAACTCCATTATCAGTTTTTACCTATATCACTCAAGGTTATGAAAATAAAATGTCCATAATAAAGTAAAATACAAATCAAAGTGTAAAAAGTCCACCAATGGTGTAAAATAGTATTCAAATCTTCTACCATTGGAAATAATAATATCAGCCGCACACCGCCTCACATGCACTGGTGATTCTTCTCCCCAGCAGATAATGCACTACACTTTCATAGTTGGCACAAAACACTTTCGTGAAATGTCCCACTGTCTAGATAAAAATTGTCATTCTATAGGAATCAATGATGGCCATTAACATGTGAAAGGAAACACAGATATCCTCCAATGGTACAGTAACCCAATATATTCAAAATTTATTTAAAATGCTAGAAAGAAACTCACATGTTAAAAATACAAAACTTGCATTGGTTAAAATAATACTCAGTGACATCAGGTATTCTCTGTTTAGTGAAAGACTATGAAGGTCTCACCACCATTGAATACTACGGATACCATCTACAAGCATCCGTGTTTCCTTCACCTTCCATCCTGATGTTACCAGCGGTTGCCGCATAACCACACCTGACGCGTTGCATCACTTCTGACTTTGTCAAACCCCCTGTGTGAACCACTTTAAACCACTTGTATGTATGCAAAAATGGTTTATTGGCCAGAATGACATCTGTGTCAGGTTATATGTCTTCCTGAAATCAGTCCGATTGAAGACTGATCCTTGCCCTAACCACTGCAATAATAGCATGACTACATTATATGTGTGGCACGTCAGATATTAAATATTGGACAATTTAACTCCTTTTAAGCTTTACACAGATATGTGGCAGCATGGCGATTGGGCCTTAATGCCTGGCCACCGCACATTTGCATTGTTGTTTTGTTCTGGGGAGTGCTACACCTGCACCCCCAGAACTCTGACCAAGCTGTCACTGAAAACTCCTGGTCAATTACAGGAAATTGTAATCTGGTAGGCTGGGCTCCCAATAACATCATTACTGTTTGGTCAATCACGGCGCCACATGATTGGGAGACCCTCATATCGGCCTTGGGTGTCATGGCCCACATAAAGGGCTGGTTATTAGTGGCAGCAAGGGGTTATATTTCTGGAACCACTGTAAGATTTATTCTTCATTGTCTAACCTGAATATTTCTGGAGAGTATGGGGAAACAATGTCAACCTGGAAATGATGATTTGTGTTTTGTGTGAGTGTGGCTAGATTTTATTTATTTAACCTGAATTCGTCTACCTTTTTTAAATATTTTTTAAATAATTGGGATTAATAATTCCAATTAACTCACCAAGACAGCAAATGTTTGTTGCATTTAATTTTTTTGTACATAACCAATATACCATATACATATTACGCATCACTTAAAACAGAAAAGCTACACGACAAAGCTGGCCATAGATGTTTTTTTTTTGTTTTTTTTATCAGCCAGTGGGGTGATAAAAGAAAAAGAAAAGAAGAACAGATTCCCGCATTCAAACATTCGAGGTGAATAGAGGAATCCTCCCTGCTTTGTTATTGAATTCTGATGATAGGCTGCAGTGCTGATCGAAGGAAAATTTTCCAACATTCTAGTCTGAGAGAATAAGATCATTTGATCAACTTCTCTCAAGCAGTAATAGTCATAGACAGATCGAAATTTGGCTGGCCCTTGCTGAACTGGACAATTTTCCATCCATCCTTGAGCAGCTTAGCTTAACTTACTATGCAAACATGGCTTGGCAAAACTCAGTATTATATTTACAATTCATTAACTCCCATATATTTTATGTCTACAAAAAGGGTGGGAAATTTCTCTCAGAAGGTAAAAAACCTTCAGCCTTTAGAACCACTTTAAGCCACTCTCTGTTACTGAAGATATTGTTTGTTTTTTACAAGAAAAACTATAATAAAAAAATTCTGTTTGTTTAAATGTCTTATGCATGTGGTCCTAGAGCACTCACCACGGTTGCTAAAACCCCTGAACTTTGTGTCCAGTCTCTTAGAAACCTGCGCAACTCCCAGCAAACAAACAATGAGCTGTGTATATGAGAACAACATATATTCTTTATACAGTCAGATTCTTCTGAACTTTAAATAACTGCAAGCTTGTATTGATCAGCAAACGGAGCATCCACACATTTGTTATCCCAAAAGAATTTTAGATTTTAGAATGTTTTTGTATGGATGTGAATCCACAAGTAAATATATTTTCAATTACTTACTGTATCTACAGTTGTGCTCATAAGTTTACATACCCTGGCAAAATGTATGATTTCTTGGCCATTTTTCAGAGAATATGAATGAACACAAAAACTTTTCTTTCACTCATGGTTAGTGCTTGGCTGAAGCCATTTATTATCAATCAACTGTATTTACTCTTTTTAAATTATAATGACAGAAACTACCCAAATAACCCTGATCAAAAGTTTACATACCCCAGTTCTTAATACCGTGTATTTCTCCCTTTAACATTAATGACAGCTTAACCACCTGATTACTTTGCACTTAAACCCCCCTCGTGACCAGACCAATTTTCAGCTTTCAGTGCTCTCACACTTTGAATGACAATTACTCAGTCATGCAACACTGTACTCAAATGATTTTTTTGTCCTTTTTTTCCCACAAACAGAGCTTTCTTTTGGTGGTATTTGATCACCTCTGGGCTTTTTATTTTTTGCGCTATAAATGAAAAAAGACCGAAAATTTTGAAAAAAAATGAATTTTTCTTTGTTTCTGTGATAAAATTTTGCAAATTTGAAATTTTTCTTCATAAATTTTGGCCACAATTTATACTGCTACATATCTTTGGTAAAAATAACCCAAATTTGTGGATATTATGTAGTCTGTGTGAAAGTTATAGAGTCTACAAGCTATGGTGCAAATCATAAAAAAAAAGATTATGTCTGATGTACTGAGGCTTATCTCATTTCTTGAGACCCTAACAAGCCAGGAGAGTATAAATGCCCCCCAAATGACCCCTTTTTGGAAAGTAGACATTCCAGGGTATTTAGTAAGGGGCATGGTGAGTTATTTGAAGTTGTCATTTTTTTCCCACAATTCTTTGCAAAATTAAGATTTTATTTAATTTTAATTTTTTTTCACAAAATTGTCATTGTAATAGCTTATTTCTCTCACATGGAATGTGCATACCACAAATCACACCCCAAAATACATTCTGCCGCTCCTTCTGAGTATTACGATACCACATGTGTGAGACTTTTTCACCACCTGGCCACATACAGTGGCCCAACATGCAGGGAGCACCATCAGGTGTTCTAGGAGCATAAATCACACATTTCATTTCTCAACCACCTATTACACTTTTGAAGGCCC
The DNA here is from genome assembly GCA_028564925.1 of Lithobates sylvaticus. Classification (NCBI taxonomy): domain Eukaryota; kingdom Metazoa; phylum Chordata; class Amphibia; order Anura; family Ranidae; genus Lithobates; species Lithobates sylvaticus. Next base: position 307,503,197 of record CM053027.1, on the reverse strand, counting down.
TGGAGCACCAGGACAATGGAAACGCCCATAAAATGACCCCATTTTGGAAAGCTAACACCCCAACGTATAATCTATGAGGCATAATGAGTCTTTTGAACGGTTCATTTTTTTCCAGAAGTTTTGGGAAAATGTGGAAAAAAAATAAAAACGCATTTTTTTTTACACAAAGTTGTCGGTTTATAAGATATTTCCAACACATAGCATTTACATAGCAAAAATAACACCCCAAAATACATTCTGCTACTCCTCCTGAGTATAACGATACCACATGTGTGAGACTTTTATACAGCTTGACCACATACAAAGGCTTAACATTGAAGTATCACCTTCAGGCATTCTAGGAGCATAAATCGCACATTTCATTTCTCAACCACCTATTACACTTTTGAAGGCCCTGGAGCACCAGGACAATGGAAACGCCCATAAAATGACCCCATTTTGGAAAGCTAACACCCCAACGTATAATCTATGAGGCATAATGAGTCTTTTGAACGGTTCATTTTTTTCCAGAAGTTTTGGGAAAATGTGGAAAAAAATAAAAACGCATTTTTTTTTACACAAAGTTGTCGGTTTATAAGATATTTCCAACACATAGCATTTACATAGCAAAAATAACACCCCAAAATACATTCTGCTACTCCTCCTGAGTATAACGATACCACATGTGTGAGACTTTTATACAGCTTGACCACATACAAAGGCTTAACATTGAAGTATCACCTTCAGGCATTCTAGGAGCATAAATCGCACATTTCATTTCTCAACCACCTATTACACTTTTGAAGGCCCTGGAGCACCAGGACAATGGAAACGCCCATAAAATGACCCCATTTTGGAAAGCTAACACCCCAACGTATAATCTATGAGGCATAATGAGTCTTTTGAACGGTTCATTTTTTTCCAGAAGTTTTGGGAAAATGTGGAAAAAAATAAAAACGCATTTTTTTTTACACAAAGTTGTCGGTTTATAAGATATTTCCAACACATAGCATTTACATAGCAAAAATAACACCCCAAAATACATTCTGCTACTCCTCCTGAGTATAACGATACCACATGTGTGAGACTTTTATACAGCTTGACCACATACAAAGGCTTAACATTGAAGTATCACCTTCAGGCATTCTAGGAGCATAAATCGCACATTTCATTTCTCAACCACCTATTACACTTTTGAAGGCCCTGGAGCACCAGGACAATGGAAACGCCCATAAAATGACCCCATTTTGGAAAGCTAACACCCCAACGTATAATCTATGAGGCATAATGAGTCTTTTGAACGGTTCATTTTTTTCCAGAAGTTTTGGGAAAATGTGGAAAAAAATAAAAAAAACGCATTTTTTTTTACACAAAGTTGTCGGTTTATAAGATATTTCCAACACATAGCATTTACATAGCAAAAATAACACCCCAAAATACATTCTGCTACTCCTCCTGAGTATAACGATACCACATGTGTGAGACTTTTATACAGCTTGACCACATACAAAGGCTTAACATTGAAGTATCACCTTCAGGCATTCTAGGAGCATAAATCGCACATTTCATTTCTCAACCACCTATTACAATTTTGAAGGCCCTGGAGCACCAGGACAATGGAAACGCCCATAAAATGACCCCATTTTGGAAAGCTAATACCCCAACGTATAATCTATGAGGCATAATGAGTCTTTTGAACGGTTCATTTTTTTCCAGAAGTTTTGGGAAAATGTGGAAAAAAAAAAAAACGCATTTTTTTTTACACAAAGTTGTCGGTTTATAAGATATTTCCAACACATAGCATTTACATAGCAAAAATAACACCCCAAAATGCATTCTGCTACTCCTCCTCAGTATGGCGATACCACATGTGTGAGACTTTCACACAGCCTGGCCACATGCAGAGGCCCAACATGCAAGGAACACTGTCAGGTGTTAAAGGGACACATAGCATGCACATACCAAGAATTACACCCCAAAATACATTATGCTGAGAAAAGGGTAAACAAAAGCTTACCTGTGGTTGTAGTAGCGCAGTTGTCCACAGGAGGATAGCACTGGTCCAGGCAGCAGGCAGGGACTTGGTCAGCAACAGCGAACACAATTTTTCAGGCAGCAGGCAGGGATACTGTTCATATACAGTCCAGGGTCAGTGCAGAGATATTGTCAGCAGTGCCAAAAATATTGGTCCTGGTAGTAGGCAGGTCCATGTGGTGTGGTTAGTGCGACAGACAGAGGCATGGCGGCAGTAAGTCCTACAGGCAGCAGGCAGTGCAAGTAGGGCCTCGTTCAGGACAGAAGGGGGACAGGGGTAGAGGCTTCTCCCACCCAAATCTCTTTGAAGCCTCCGAGCCTCCAGACCCTAATCTAGGATTGAGAAAACAAAAAAATTGTTTTCTTCATCCAGAAAAACATTTCTGGAGCCCCTCACATATGTGAGACCCCTGTGTTGAATCCCACTAGTCCAGTAGCAGGGTACAAGATCAGTCCAAGAGGCAGGCAAATATCATGGTCAAACAGTCCAAGGTCAGTTCCAGATCAGGCAGAGGTAGGTACAGAATCGTTAGGCAGAAGCATGGTCGTATAACAAGCCAGGGTCAGTTCCAGATCAGGCAGAGGTAGGTACAGAATCGTTAGGCAGAAGCATGGTCGTATAACAAGCCAGGGTCAGTTCCAGATCAGGCAGAGGTAGGTATAGAATCGGCAGGCAGAAGCATGGTCGTATAACAAGCCAGGGTCATTTACAGAGCAGGCAGTGGCATAAGGGGTGTGACGGTGTGTAAAGGGAGGAACTAAAAATTTACTGAAGAATGGTAACGGCGAAAACAGTCACCTATGCAGAGGCCTGGTTGGGAAGGACATTCTGCACAATAGTAAGATGTGTCTCTTCTGACTCCTGCTCTGGTACACACCTTACATCTTTTTTGACGTCTTTGTCCTGTTGGTTTGGGAGGGATCTTATCAGGAAAGTGGCGCTCGGAGAGTCGACTAACAACATCTGATCTGATATTTACTGGTGGGCCGTTTGGGAATATAAGGGTGGTGAAAACTTCCTCCTGGTAGCCAAAGAAGCGTTTGGGGTTTTGGGTGGATTTACGGTAAAGTACAAATGTATTGTATAAGGCCAATTGAAAAAGATAGATGGCAACTTTTTTGTACCAGTAGCATGTCCTTCTTATGGCAAGGTACGGTTGCATCATTTGATCGTTATAGTCGACTCCCCCCATGAACAAATTGTAATCGTAGATGCATTTTGGTTTGTTTATGGGGCCACTCCTTCTGGGGATCTCCACGAACGTATCGTTGTGGATAGAAGACAACATGTAGACATCCCTTCTGTCCCTCCACTTCACTGCCAGAATCTCCTTATTCCGCAAACTTGCCGCTTCTCCTTTTCTCAAAGTCTTGTTCACAAGACTTTGAGGAAAGCCCTTCCGATTTTTCTTTACAGTGCCACATGCTGGCGTCTTCATCCGGTGGAGGTTGTGGAACAGGGGCAGGGATGTGTAGAAGTTATCTACATACAGGTGGTATCCTTTATCCAGTAGGGGGTAGGCAAGGTCCCAAACAACTTTCCCGCCGCATCCTAAGTAATCCGGGCAATTAGGGGGCTGCAGCTGGGTGTCCTTCCCTTCGTACACTATAAATGAATATGTGTACCCTGTGGCTCGTTCACACAATTTGTATAACTTCACCCCGTAGCGGGCCCTTTTGCTGGGGATAAATTGCTTAATTTTAAGCCTGCCGCAAAATTTTATGAGGGACTCATCCACACATATATGTTGGTCCGGGGTAAAAAGCTGGGAGAATGCTTGGGAAAATTTATTTATAAGTGGCCGAATTTTGTAAAGTCTGTCGTATTTTGGGTCATTTCGGGGAAGGCACTGGGAATTGTCACTGAAATGTAGGAACCTCATTATCATTTGATACCTGGATCTGGACATTACAGCGGAGTAGAGCGGCATGTGGTGGGGGGGGTGGGTTGACCAATAGGTATGCACTTGATTTTTTTTGTCGAGTCCCATATTGAGTGTGAGGCCTAAAAAAAGCTTGAACTCCTCCACCGTTAGGTCTCTCCATTCATAGGGACGGGCATAATATGAAGTTGGGTTTTTCAAAATAAATTGTTGGGCATAAAGATTACACTGGGCCACGATTGATCCTAACAAATCCTCCGTAAAAATTAAATGAAAAAAATCGATTGGGGTAAAATTCTCCGTGTCCACCTGGACTCCTGGCTGGGCAGTGAAAGGGGGAATGTTGGCTTCTCCTGAATTAGCAGGAAGCCACAAAGGGTACTGAAGGGCATAGGGAAGGCTGGATCGGGTCCTAACCCTTTGGGGCTGAGGTGACACCCCACTGGTACTTGGACTTTGCACTGCGGTGCTGGTAGATGGCACTGCGGTGCTGGTAGGTGGCACTGCGGTGCTGGTAGGTGGCACTGCGGTGCTGGTAGGTGGCACTGCGGTGCTGGTAGATGGCACTGCGGTGCTGGTAGATGGCACTGCGGTGCTGGTAGGTGGCACTGCGGTGCTGGTAGATGGCACTGCCTCACTAGAACGCCTTCGTTTGGGGGGCAGAGCAACTTCATCCTCTGAGTAGTCACTCAGTGTTTCGCTACTGAGGACTGGATCATAATTCGGGTCAGATTCGGAACCGGAATTGGAAATGGAATCCGACATAGAGAGCTCCCCGTAGCTCTCGTCGGGCGTGGAGAGAATTTGGTATGCCTCCTCGGCGGAATAAGATCTTTTGGACATTTTTGCAGCGCAGATGTGATCTGATGAGGCGGCACAGGTGGGCACAGATAGGCACTAATGAGGTGGCACAGGTGGGCACAGATTTGTACTAATGAGGCGGCACAGGTGGGCACAGATATGCACTGATGCGGTGGCACAGGTGGGCACTGATAGGCACTGATGAGTCGGCACAGATGTGCACTGATTGATTGCACAGATGTGTACTGAGTACTGATTGCACAGATGGACACTGTTGAGGTGGCACAGATGGGCACAGTTGAGGTGGCACAGATGGGCACAGTTGAGGTGGCACAGATGGGCACAGTTGAGGTGGCACAGATGGGCACAGTTGAGGTGGCACAGATGAGCACTGATCGATGTGGCACAGATGGGCACTGATCGATGTGGCACAGATGGGCACTGATGAGGCGGCACTGATGGGCACGGATTGGTACAGATGGGCACTGATGAGGTGGCACTGATGTGGTGGCACAGATGGGCACTGATGAGGTGGCACAGATGAAGTGGCACAGATGCGCACTGATCTCAAGCTGCAGGCGGGCACAGGCGGGCACAGGCGGGCACAGGCGGGCACAGATGCACACAGCTGGGCACAGATTGCACTAGCTGTGTGTACCAATAGGGACTGTTGGCACTTTTGGGCACTTTTGGGCACTTTTGGGCACTTTTTGGGCACTTTTTGGGCACTTTTTTTTTTTTTTTTTTATTGGATTTCACTCACTGACACTCACTGACACGATATGGCTTCTCTCTCCTCACTCGCTGTCTCGGTGTGAGGAGAGAGAAAGCCGGCAATGAGAGATGATCTCATATGTTTACATTTGAGATCATCTCTCATTGGAGGAGGCGATCGCGCTGTAAACGGCCGCTGTGATTGGCCGTTTACAGCGATCTGTGATTGGCTGTGTCCAGGGGACACGGCCAACACAGATTTTCCCCGCTGCGCGCTCACGAGAGCGCGCGGGGAGCCAGGGAAGGGGACGACGTCAATAGACGTAGTCCCGGCATATGAGATCCGCGCTGAAGCCGTCAATCGGCTATAGCGCGGATCTCAGCTGGTTAAAGTCTTTTGTGGTATTTGTGGATGAGGCTCTTTATCTTCTCAGATGGTAAAGCTGCCCATTCCTCTCGGCAAAAAGCCTCCAGTTCCTGTAAATTCTTGGGCTGTCTTGCATGAACTGCACGTTTGAGATCTCCCCAGAGTGGCTCAATGATATTTAGGTCAGGTGACTGAGATGGCACTCTAGAACCTTCACTTTATTCTGCTGTAGCCAATGACAGGTCGACTTGGCCTTGTTTTTTGGATCATTGTCATGTTGGAATGTCCAAGTACGTCCCGTGCGCAGCTTCCTGGCTGATGAATGCAAATGTTCCTCCAATATTTTTAGATAACATACTGCATTCATCTTGCCATCAATTTTGACCAAATGTCCTGTGCCTTTGTAGCTCACACATCCCCAAAACATCAGCGAACCACCTCCGTGTTTCAAGTAGGAATGGTGTGCCTTTCCAAATGTAGCGTTTATGGTTGTGGCCAAAAAGCAAAATTTTGGTCTCATCACTACAAATGACTTTGTGCAAGAAGGTTTCAGGCTTGTCTCTGTGCTGTTTGGCATATTGTAAGTGGGATACTTTGTGGCATTTACGTAGTAATGTCTTTCTTCTGGCAACTTGACCATGCAGCCCATCTTTCTTCACGTGCCTCTTTATTGTGCATCTTGAAACAGCCATAACACATATTTTCAGAGAGTCCTGTATTTCACCTGAAGTTATTTGTGGGTTTTTCTTTGCATCCCAAACTATTTTCCTAGCAGTTGTAGCTGAAATACTAGTTGGTCTACCTGACCGTGGTTTGGTTTCAACAGAACCCCCCATTTTCCACTTCTTGATTAGAGTTTGAACACTGCTAATTGGAATTCTCAATTCCTTGGATATCTTTGTATATCCATTTCCTGTTTTATACAGTTCAACTACCTTTTCCCGCAGATCCTTTGACAATTATTTTGCTTTCCCCATGACTCAGAATCCAGAAACGTCAGTGCAGCACTGGATGAAAGATGCAAAGGTCTATCAGGTGTCCAGAAACTTATTGACCTTTTATACACACACACACAGTAATTACAAGCAAACAGATCAAAGGAGAGGATGGTTACCTTTAATAGCCATTTAAACCCCTTTGTGTCAACTTGTGTGCATAGTATCATGCCAAAATCACCAGGGTATGTAAACTTTTGATCAGGGTCCTTTGGGTGGTTTCTGTTGCCGTTATGATTCAAAAAGAGTAAACACAGTTGATTGATAATAAATGGCTTCAGCCAAACACTAACCATGAGTGAAAGAAATGTTTTTGTGTTATCATGATTTTTGTGTTATCATTCATATTCTCTGAAAAATGGCCAAGAAATCATAAATTCTGCCAGGGTATGTAAACTTATGAGCACAACTGTTTGTATTTTGGAGCTTATTAGCGCCAAGTTAGGTTTTGAATGAAAATTTTAAATGGAAATTCATTATAGGTACAGAAAGTATATAATATTTTTTTTTATTTTGCCACTTTTGCTAGTGGACCCCATAAAAGATGTAATGGCGGCTGTGGGTATGCTATTGAGATGCAAATCTCAGGACTTAACCTATTATAAAAAGAGACTTAGGCTGGCCATACACGGTTCAAATCTCAGCTGGTTCAGAGATTGGAAACATTAATGGGCAGGCTGAATGTACCAAGTTGATCAATCGATCAACTTGGGTACAACCAGCCTGCAGGATTCTCTTTCAATTATTGCTGCCATAGTGGCTAGTGATAATCACTGTCTTCTTCCGGAGGGGGCAGCTTCCCCTGCTCACCTCCGCCCCCCCCTGCCGGGAGCAGACAATAGCCCGGCAGGAGGGATTCCCCTGTCAGCACTATCCGTGTTGATGGAGCACCATCCATGTTGATGGGGGAATCTTGCGAATGAGCACCGTGTATGACCAGCCATAATCTTCTGAAACCTTACTATGTATCTGAATGGCTTACTAGATTCATGTTTTAAGAGAATTGTTGTACCTCAACTTTTCTCTGTTAAATCCATACCAGTATTCACAAGTTCCAAGGATAGTTATATTTATCTAAAACCAAAAAAGTTTTTTGGTTTTAGATGAATATGGACCTATTCACACCTGTGCATTTTACATGCTCTTTTGGTGCTGCGCATTAAAAAAAATCCTTCTTGCTGCATCTTTGACGCACTTTAATCAAAATGTACGTTATATAGAGTTCAATGGTAATGCTCCTAATACGCATGTAAAATGCTGCTAAAGCACACTGCACAGATGTGAACCCAACCTGTTTTTCAGGCTTGTGAATTCTGGTGTGGGATAAAGATGAAACCGCTGTTACTTTTTGTTATCTAGATAAAACAAGAAGTGAGAGAAGTTCCCTTAGGTAATTGTAACCAGTGCCCCATTGGAAGATTTCCCCTCTATACCTCTTCCAGTGGCAAAATTGGTTGTATTTTCTCTCGCTTCTATTCTTTGCGACAAATTTCTTTTATTTTAATTTTTTTTGGGGGTTGTAAAGGTTCTTTTTTTTTTTCAAATAATAAACATGTCATACTTACCTCCACTGTGCAGCTCGTTTTGCACAGAGTGGCCCCGATCCTCGTCTTCTGGGGTCCCTCGGCGGCTGTCTCGGCTCCTCCCCACATCAGCTAACCACCGTTCTGGGAAGCGCTCTCCCAAAGGGGTTAGCTTGCGGGCACGCTCCTGTGATACAGTCGGTGGCTATAGCTGCCGACTTTATCACTCGGCCCCGCCCCCCAGCGCGTCATTGATTTGATTGACAGCAGCGGGAGCCTATGACTGTGCTGCTATCAATGAATGAGCTGAGAAGAGCCGAGAAGCCCGGTTGAGAAACCAGCACGTTCACGATGTGGGACTTTCGAGGGCTCAGGTAAGTAAATGGCATACAGATTTGGTAGAGTGGATTTGCGCTGATTCTGGCAATATCTGTTTATCATCTAATTGCTACTGGGAAGGGAACAAATGGGTTAGTGGAAGGTACGGGGGAGATAAAACTTTGGGAAGGGAAAAAAGCACAGGGGAAGGATGGGCCAATCAAACTTGCATGTGAATTGTCACCAAAATAAATAAGGAATAGCTTAAAATATTGTTCTGTGACAGTCCATGTCATATGGTTTGGAGAATAATAGCAGCAGTTTTTAGAACGCAGCCCAGTTTGAAGATCTAAGAAGCGGCAAGTAAGTAAATGGGGGTGCTGGGGGGGGCGCTAATCGTCGGGGTGCTGGGGGGGCGCTAATCGTCGGATGTTTTTTCACCTTAATGCGTAGAATGCATTAAGGTGAAAAAACATGTACCTTTACAACCCCTTTAAAGCTGCAGATAGTTTTGACTTTAGAAACACTTTAAAATAGGAAAAACTGGGGTTTTAACAGAATTAGGTGTATAATTCAACACAATCTCTTCACTTCCTGTATGTAAAACTTTAACCTTTACTCTGTCTACCCAATATTTATTTTTTATCCTATCCATCTGTGATTCCGCAACCTGCCACTGATACTGAGGACATTGGATGAATATTCAGCCACTTTTATTTTCCTAATGGTCCTTAGCTTAGCATTATGTTGAAACACAAGTTTTTATCAAAACCAAGCTTCTCGCAGTGCACCCTTTTTGCCTTGCTTTTATTTGTTAACTATGTTTTGCGTTCACTTTTACATAATGATTGATTGCAGAGCTCTCAGGAACTTGCTCTCCTTAATATATTGTAATTCCTCTTTAGAGAATCATCAATATGTAATTAGCAGCACAAATTAATTTAACATGAAATCTATAAAATGCACAAGCAGTAGTATGTTCATATTTATAAAGCACAATGAAAATTCATTTATAATATGTCCAATTAATACTGTACAAATTGTCAAACAATAGCAGGCATCTGCAGGATAGTGTCTTTTCCAATGAGCTTACAATCAAAATTCAAAAAAACAAATCCAAGCAGCTGGTTCTCCCAAAGAATGCCAGCCAGACGGACGCATCTCTTATTAGGTGACATGCCATTAACATGCAGTAAGCATTGCTAAACACCACAATCACAGTCCAAAGGAAGTTCACATTTACACAGACACTTTCACCTTTTGCCCACACTTTTTCCCATCTGCTGTTCCTAGCACTTGCAGCTTGTTAGAGATAATATCGGTAAAATTCTGTTGTATCAGTGTGATGTAATCCCAACAGCCTTTGCAGCTACTTGTCCACTTGGAAACCAATTTTTAAAGTTACTGCAACAAAGATTCCATACAATAATCATTGCATTGTCTAATGATAAACGATTACATGTGAGGTTCTGAAAATGGGAAAAAATTATAGCGTCTTATTAAGAAGGGTGTGTTTTGGAGTTGATGAAGAATTGTACAGTGCTCTTTGCAAAAGATCAATGTCACCAGAAAAAAAGGAAACTGGAATTTTTCAGGCTTAGCTCACCCTAAAGATCGTTTCCCATAGCAAAAAAATGTAAATCCTTTTATGTCCATGTTCGGAACTTTAGTAATTCCAGACTGAAGCTGACTTGTTGCAATGGGAAACGTATGAAAAATTGTTTCAAAGAGAGAGAGTTTTTTATGATTTTGCTTTATGTTTTGCTGTCAGTTTCGCAAACTCATATACTCAACCGTTCTGCTGCTTGTAACCATTTACAATTTCTTCTTGCTTTGTGTAGAGTTCATTGTGTCTATTGTTTGTGTAACTTCCTCTACATCCCACAGAACTTGACTCATTACTTCTGGCACATGATGGAATCCTTTTGCTTGGAGACTATTTCCAAGTCTTTGCCTACATGAAAATCGGTCAAGGAGAGTTGCAGGGTTACTATCAGGAAAAACTGCCCTCCAATATGTCTATCTCATAGACTTGTTACTTCTACCGGTTATTTATATTTTCTCACAGTTTACTTCTAGTAATGCATAAATTGATTTTCTTGATTCAGAATCAGGTGTTGATTTGCTCATGGCAATTATTTTCAAAATTAGGCACTTCACACTAAAACGTTTTGTAGCGTTTGTATGTTAAAATTATGATTAATGGTTCTCACATGCTGTCATGTAGCCAGTGCTAATTTCGTCAACAAAAATATTTTTGTTGACGAAATTAACACTATTTTAGTCGACTACAATACGACTAAAGCAAAAACAATTCAGATGAATAAAATACGACTAAAACTAAAATGGCATTTTAGTCACAAGACTGTGACTAAAACTAAATCTAAATTCGACATCAAAATTAACACTGGTTATGTATGACAATGGCTAAATCTGTGTCTGTAATGCATGTTCAAACCCTAATACCATAAATAATAAGATGTTATTAGATTTTTATGCCAGGAGTATATAATGAGTTTGTAAATTCTAGAGAAATGCTTAAATAATGCTTTACAATTTAACTAAACCCATTCGATTTTAGTTGATTAAAAGGTACTGGAGATTCAACTAAAACAATTCAGATGACTAAAATACGACTAAATAAAATGCGCCAAGGCTGCCCACTATCCCCACTAGTCTTTGCTCTTACCCTCGAACCCCTACTTAACAAAATCCGCCTAAACAAAAATAAGGGATTTACAGTTGGCCCGACGGAACATAAATTGTCCGCATACGCAGACGACGTGCTATTCTACGTCACTGATCCCCTTATATCACTGCCCAACATCATGGCGGAACTGCAGGAATTTAACACGCTGTCCAACTTCAAGATTAATTATACTAAGTCGGAGATCCTATCACTAAATATCCCTTCGGATTTGCGTACACGGCTGCAGGCTGCCTTCTCATTCACATGGTGCTCCACATCCCTAAAATATTTGGAGATATACTTGCCCAAGAGCTGCTCTCGGCTATACGACAGTAATAATGCTCCATTACTCTCTGCTGTCAAGGCGGACTTAAAAAACTGGGATAGAGTGGCATTCTCATGGATGGGCCGAGTCAGTGTCCTCAAAATGAATGTGTTACCCCGTGTTTTGTTCCTCCTGCAAATGGTGCCGATCACTTTACCAAAGGCGTTCTTCTCAAGCCTCAACAGCATGTTTATTCAGTACATCTGGAGTGGGAAATGCCCTAGGCTGGCACTCCGCATGTTACAGCGCCCCAAGTCCAAGGGAGGTTTGGGAGTACCGGTAATTTGCAGATATTACGAAGCAGTGGCCCTGCAACGCATACTAGATTGGCACCATAATGTCATATATAAACTTTGGGTCCCTCTAGATAAGTTTTTGGCAGGCCGTGACTTGGCACATGCCCCATGGGTCCCCCGAGAACATAGGGGCCTTTCAGCCTTTGTGTCCCCACTGGCCTCCCATGCGCTGACAATATGGGATGCCCTGAATGGCGGGGGAAAGCTAGCACAGCCGACCTCCCCTCTGGCCCCGTTAGGTGGCTACCCTTGGTTCACTCCAGGGGAACACCCCTCTTTCTTCCGGACATGGGCGGCTGATGGGGAGTCAAGTTGCGGCAGATTTGTACAGGGCCAAGGCCTATTGTCAATAGATACACTGAGGGAACGGTTTGGCCCCTTCCTAATGGATGAATGGCGTTATAGGCAGCTCCAGCACTTTATAGCTAGACTACCACACTGCGTTCGGTCACCTACCCAAGCCTCAGCTTTCGAACAACTATGCATGTCAGAATCGGCTACCCCACATGCCATCTCAGCACTGTATGACCTATTGCAAGCCATACAGATAGGAGAGAAACCGACCTTTATCAGAGGCTGGTAAAAGGGACCTTCAGCGCGTCTTTACCCAACCTCAACTTGAACACATGTATAAACTTGTACACTCGAGCACAGTAGATACGAAAATGCAGGAGAACAGCTACAAGATTCTAACCAGGTGGTACAGAGTACCCACCAGGCTCACCAGAAAGTACCCATCGCTGTCGGATGCATGCTGGAGAGGATGTGGTCTCTGAGGCTCGTTCCTCCACATATGGTGGGAATGCCCTAAGTTGAGACCCTTTTGGTTAGATATTCATGCACAAATTAAACAAATACTAGATCTGGACCTCCCGGACTCCCCGTTAGAATCCTTGTTGCACTTCCCCACCATTCCCCTCAGCCGATACAGCAAATCTGTTCTACCCCACCTGCTTAACGCAGCCCGGAGATTGATTCCAATCCACTGGAAGACACCTAGAGTACCCACTCGTGCAGAACGGGTGACGTTAGTTAACAATATTATGGCTGCAGAGGAGTGGATGGCGCAGTGCAAAGATAGATACGAGAAATTTTACGCCACGTGGGCAACCTGGATACACCTCCCAGCCTCTCCTGTGCATTCTTGCCTTATCCCACATTCCCTGTCCCCTGTATTGCTTCTCATTCTAACTGATCATGCTCAACTTCGTAAAATCATTGCACTGCATCACATTCTACCTTTCGTTTTTAGCCAGTTTAACTATATTTCAATACAGTTACTGACAGTCATTTTCCAACTGGCAGGGGCTGCTGTCATTAGTTATTATTATCCCTCCTACCCTCTTCGTTTAATGGTTCTGGCTGACATATTGGTAGGCATGCAAAACAACTGAGTTAGGAGGGTCTTTTCTACATTTTTTATAAATTAAAAAAATGTATAAATAAACTACAACAAAAACTCTCACTTGTCATCTCAAAGAGAACTGATCTAAGGCCCCATTCATGCTAGGCATAGTGAGAACGCGCTTTCCCACATTCATTTTTTTGCATTTCCATGCATCACGCATAGGGAAGCCCATTCACTTGAGTAAGTTGCCCTATGCACGATAAACACACCAAGAAAGTCCATGTACATGGGCGTCCGCAGAACTTTTTTCAGGGGGAGCATCATTTTAAGGTCACCCATGCACCGCCCCTTTTCAACAATGTCATTATCACATTATCATGGTCAGAGACTGCAGACATAGTACAGTCCCTTGGATAAGTAATGCATAATGGCCAGCAGGCCCTCTTACCAGACCCTGCGAAACGACAGCAGTGATCCCTCCGGCTGGACGATCACTCACTCTGGGTTCCCCGGGGCGACTCTGGTCAGTAGTGCAGCATGTCTGTACCCTGGTAGTGGCTCAGTCTTCCTCTCTCTGGTGGCGCTGGGCAGCGTGGCTCTCTCTTTGGCTTCTGCCCAGCACACTCCTCGCTCTTTGCCCTGTAGCGCTCTCTCCCTCAGCTTTTTTCCAGGCTGCAGTCTCTCAATCTCTCTCTTGATCTAGCTGTAGCCTCCTCCCTGTGGAAAATGGGGCTCCCAATCTTTGGGACTACATGTCCCATGATGCTCTCCTCTCCTAGTCTCCTTTGATTGGCCCTTAGTTATGGGCAATAAGAAAGGAACGGAGCAGGCAGGAAGCTGGATGGGGAACCTGGTGAGAGCCGCCGCCTCTTCTCCCTGACAGGAGAAGGGGGGGGGGGCGAGCGGGGGAAACCTTTCTCCTGTCACAGCGCCGCCGATTTCTCTGCTGGACTGAGCAGGGAAAAGAGGCCGAAGTCACACTACACTGATGGGGGGCTTGACCGCACTTTGATGGTGTCACCCCACTGGCGTGTAGCACCCTGGTGTGGGCTGCCCACACCCTGATAGCGACGCAACTGTGCTGAATTTAGATTCCAGGGGGGGGGGACTTGATCCCCCTTGCCCCTACCTGCGGACGCCCATGTCCATGTACCAAATTTTGGCACTAAGCCAGGCGTGTTGCAATTTTTACACGTTTTGACGTACAACAAACATGCCAAAATCACACCGCATTTGCGGTGCCATTAAGAAATAATAGCAGTGCAAGTGTGTCACGCATTTTGCCATGTTTTTGAAAAGGTAGGCACCAACAAGTGATTATCAGAGCAACCAAGGGTAAATGCAGCCTTATGCAGGCCATAAATAGGTCGAATTTGAACAAATTTTTTTTTAAAAATCAGAAATTTCGTGCATTTTGTGATCCGATGGTGCCACCATTGATTTCGAAATTCGACCAACCAAGCCTTCAATTTTACCTCATATTGCTACAGAAAACAATTTTCGTGGCCAGAAAATCATTTCTTTCCAGGTGACAGCTCATGCTCAGTTCTTTTTCGATTATTTCTCGCACCATCATTGATTAGAAATTTGTTAGTTCTTCCAAAAATGTCCAACATGCCCAATCACTCAAATATGATGACCGCACAAAAATCGGCCGTTGCTGCAGCCCACTAATAGTGCAAAATTCAAAAGGAAATTTTTAGTTACGATTTTCGTAAGAAAATTCTTTCAGAATTTGACCCATGTATGGCCATAAAGTGGGAAATGTATATTTGATGAAACAGAACCTTGCAGATGTTCAGCCAGCTATGTGAGCAAGTAATAGCAGTCAACAGCAAATATGAACCACAGCAGCAAATGAAGGTGAGTGGCCTGCTTTGAGAACAATCAGTGGCAGGCGGCAGCTGATTACTGACACACATGTCTTATGGGAGCCCTTCAAAAATTCACTTTACAATGTTTTTGGACTCCAAATGTGATCTCTATTTCTCTGAAAAAGGATCAGCCGTGTTTCTCATATGGTGACCAGATTTGTCAGTAGAAAGAAATGAGTCAAAAAATTATACCATCTTCCTCATTCCCGCAGATGGAATGATGTCTTTAAACAAAAAAAAAAAAGTTCTCTATCTTTTTTCTTTCACTTAAAAATGTATACAAAGTTCTATTTTTAAAATGTAAAAAATGCCCTTGATGATGGTTTACTGATATGCTTAATCTGTGCTTTTCCACCCTGAGACAGTGCCAATAGAAACGTCATGACCAGAACAACATGGGAATAGTAATTGAATTCTAATTAAAATCATTTCAGGATAGATAAAAACGTGTAAGTGATTTGCACAAAGGGAAAAAAAATTTCCACTTCAATAGATTGTCTGACTTAAAAAAAACTCTATCTGATTGTGGTGAGGAAAGAGAATCACTGTCAGGTTTTTATTTCTGTCTGTGTCCCTCTTCGGGACATTTCATTTTCTCAAATTGTTCTGATCACCAGTGTCACGGGATGAAAGTAAAAACAAATCCAAATTTTTGAGTTGCCACCAGAAAAGGAATAGAGGGAAAATCTTCCAATGGAGACACTTGTTCCCATGAAAACCTGCTAAGAGAGGATTTCCTAATCGGGGACAGCAGTTTTAACCTACCGCTCCTGTATTCAGAATGAAAACAAATGTTGGCTTTAGATACAGTATACAGAACTTTAATGCCGCGTACACGCGATCGGAATTTCGGCCAGCAAAAGACTGATGAGAGCTTTTCATCGGAAAATGCGACCGTGTGTAGGCTTCATCGGAATTTTGCTGGCCGAATTCCCGTCAGCAAAAATTTGAGAGCATGTTCTCAATTTTTCCGACGGAAAATGTTTCTATCGGAAATTCCGATCGTCTGTAGCAATTCCGACAAGCAAAATTCCTATGTATGCTCGGAAACAATTTGACACATGCTCGGAAGCATTGAACTTCATTTTTTCTCGGCTTGTCTTAGTGTTGTACGTCACCGCGTTCTTGACGGTCGGAAATTGGTGTGACTGTGTGTATGCAAGACAGTTTGAGCGGAATTCCGTCGGGAAAACCATCAGAGATTTTTCCGACGAGAATTCCGATCATGTGTCATAAGACTACTGATGGGTATGAAGTGAAGGAACTCAGAGGTCCATGCACATATTTCAGTACTTTCTTCTTCACTTGAGTGCAATGCTGTTCTTGATAGTGCCATCTGTGGAAATAGGAAGAGGTCATTTGGAAGGGGCACTGTGTCTGTGAAACTGCTTAGGTCCTAGTCATGTGGCAACGTGCATGTTTAGGGGTGTTTGTATAGCTGTTAAAGTGGCATTAAACCCAAAAGCAAACATTTCTTATATCACAGCTTACCATTTCTTAGATGTGTTGGCTGCATTTGTTTTCTTTTTTTTTTCTTTTTTTCTATTTTTATCTGGTGATCCAGCCATTAAGTCTGTTGTTTTTCAAAAGAACAAGCTCCCCGGCAGACTGTATCAGTTACAGAGACAAGACAAACCATTTGCAACTAGCAGGGGTGCTTACAATGATCAAATTTTATTTATTATATGCAAAACTTTTATCACAAAAGGGGGAAAAAACTGTTTGCTGTAACTGCTTCTAAAGTATTAGCGGGAGTTTGTCTTCAGTTTGTTAGTGTATTTAAATCTGCTGGTGCTGCTGGCATTAATTGCATGTAAAAATACGACATGCTGGTTGTACAGTGAACCCAGAAAGTAGTCACAGTGCTTCACTTATTCCACATTTTGTTATGTTACAGCCTTATTCCAAAATGGATTAAATTAATTATTTTTCTTAAAATTCTACAAACAATACCATAATGACAATGTGAAAGAAGTTTTTTTGAAATCTTTGCAAATTTATTAAAAATAAAAAAATTAAAACAATCACATGTACTGTACATAACTATTCACAGCTTTTGCTCAATACTTTCTTGAAGCACCTTTGGCACCAATTACAGTCTCAAGTCATTTTGAGAATGTTGCTACAAGCTTGGCACACCTATTTTTGGGCAGTTTCTCCCATTCTTCTTTGCAGGACTTCTCAAGCTCCATGAGGTTTGGATGGGGAGCATTGGTGCACAGCCATTTTCAGATCTCTTCAGAGGTGTTCAATTGGGTTCAAGTCTGGGCTCTGGCTGGGTCACTCAAGGACATTCACAGATTTGTCCCGTAGCCACTCCTTTTGTTATCTTGGCTGTGTGCTTAGGGTAGTTGTCCTGTTGGAAGATGAACTTTCACCCAGTCTGATGTCCAGAGCGCTCTGGAGCAGGTTTTTATCAGCGATGTCTCTGTACATTGCTGCATTCATCTTTCCCTCGGTCCTGACTAGTCTCCCTGTTCCTGCCGCTGAAAACATCCCCACAGCATGATGTTGCCACCACCATGCTTTACTGTAGGAATTCTATTGGCTAGGTGATGAGCAGTGCCTGATTTCCTCCAGACATGATGCTTGCCATTCAGCAAAAAGTGTTCAATCTTTGTTTCATCAGACCAGAGAATCTTGTTTCTCATGGTCTGACAGTCCTTCAGGTGCCTTTTGGCAAACTCCAGGTGGGCTGTCATGTGCCTTTAACTGAGGAGAGGCTTCTCTCTGGCCACTCCACCATACAGGACTGATTGTTGGAGTGCTGCAGAGATGGTTGTTCTTCTGGAAGGTTCTCCTCTCTCCACAGAGAAATGCTGGATCTCTGTCAGAGTGACCACCGGGTTCTTGGTCACCTGCCTGACTAAGTCCCTTCTCCCCGATCACTCAGTTTGGCCGGGCGACCCACTCTAGGAAGAGTTTTGGCGGTTCAAAACTTCTACCATTTACAGATGATGGAGGCCATTGTGCTCATTGGGACATTCATAGCTGCAGAATCTTTTCTGTCCCCTTCCCCAGATCTGTGCCTCAAGGTCTACAGACAATTCCTTGGACTTCATGGCTTGGTTTGGGCTCTGACATGCACTGTTAACTGTGGGAATATATATATAGAGAGGTGTGTGCCTTGATTTTTAGTTTTTTTATTTTTAATAAATTTGCAAAGATTTCAAACAAGCTTCTTTTACATTGTCATTATGGGGTATTGTTTGTAGAATTTTGAGGAAAATAATGAATCTATTTTGTAATAAGGCTGTAACAGAATACTTTCCGGATGCACTGTACCTAAGTCGATCGACCATAGATGGTTCGAATCTTGTCCAGTCCCTGCATAGTTGGTTGATATTCAAACCAGCCTCAATCTAAAATTTTAAGTTGCCACCAGAAGAGGAAAAGAGGGAAAATCTTCCAATAGAGACAATTGTTCCCACTGGCTAAGGGGGAACTTCCTAATTAGGGACAGCAGTTTTTGGCTATAGATCTAATTTAAGGCTGGGTTCACACTGGTGTGAATTGGATGTGGATTTCCCTGCATCCAATTCGCATGACAGGAGATTGTGCCCGGCTCTCAATGGAGCCGGTATACACATCTCCAGAGCGGCTGTGGAGCAGCTTTCATAAGAGTTCTCTCTTGCTCGGTTTCAGGTCTGAATTCAGGCAAATATTTGGGCCCGATTCGTCCCTGAAATGAAGAACAGGGATGCATCGGACCCCTGCTGTCAGCCGCATCCGTGTTTAGTGTGAACCCAACCTAAGACTACTGACAGGTATGAAGTGAAGGAACTCAGAGATGCAGCAGCTTTCATGCTGTTCTTGATTGTGCCATCTGTAGAAATTGAAGGAAGTTGTTTGGAAGTGGAACTGTATCTGTGAAACTGCTTAGGTCCTGGTAATGTTTAGTGGTGTTTGCATAGCTGTTAAAGTACTTGTACATGTACATTTTATAAAAAATATTAAACATGTTATACTTATGTGCTCTGTGCAATGGTTTTGCACAGAGAAGCCCCAATATGCCTCTTCTCGGGTTCCCCACTGGCACTCCTGGCTTTCGCCCTGTCAAGTGCCCACCATAGCAAGTCGCTTGCTATGGAGGTATTCATGTAGGCTCGCTCCTGAGCTGGATCTGTGTGTCCATAAACACACAGAGTGCAGCTCGCCCCCACTTCTTCCTCATTGGCTGTGATTGACAGAAGCTGGAGCCAATGGCTTCTACTTCTGTGTCTGAGCCTATGAGAAGGGAGAGAGCCAAGAGAGACGCTGCTCGCATGCATCACTGGATCGAGATCGGGCTCAGGTAAGAATAAGGGGGAGGGGAGCTGCATTCAGAAGGTTTTTTACCTTAATGCAGAGAATGCTTTAATGTAAAAAAAAAACTTCAGTCTATAGAACCACTTTAAAGTGATTGTAAACGATCGTCTTGTAAAACAACCTATTCAGTTTAAAAGAGAAATGAAAGGCAAAACATTTTTGTATAGATATTAAAAAAAAACATTATAAATAAGTTTTTTCCCTTTTTTATAAGTGATCACATTCCCTCTGTTCTCAGTTGCATAAGAGCTTGGGGAGGAGAAGCAGCAGCACACTGAGCTTCCCAGTGAATGGCTGTGCATCAGGGGTGTGCCAGTATAAGCCTGATCATTGGAGGAGAGTACAATAAGTTCTCAGCATAGCTAGAGAACTGACCACTGTGTGCTCTCCTGCCTAGTGTGGTCAGTTTTTAAAAGGAAAGCAGAGGGACTTGCAGGGATTTTTACATAAAAGAAGCAATACAAAGATAACAGGATACTTTCTCATGCAAAAACATGGTACTGAAGCCACATATCAGGAATATGAAGTGTTGGGGTAACAAACGCTACTCCTAACCAGGGTAATCCTCTGCCCATTGAAGGTCCTTAGGTGTTGACTTAAAGCAGAGGTCTCCAAACTTTCAGTTTACTGTCTTTCAGGCTTTAGGAGGGCCGGACTGTGGCCAGTGGGAGTAGAAAATGCCCCAGCATCAGTGGGAATAAACAATGTCCCATCATTGGTTTTACTGGGAGGAACAATGCCTTATTGTTGGTTTCAGTAGGAGGAATGGTGCCCCATCATTGGTGTCAGTTGGAGGAAAAGTGTTCCAAGGACCTGATTAAGGCAAGCAAAGGGCCACATCTGACTCTCGGGCCACAGTTTGGAGACCACTGACTTAAAGTTTAAGAGCACCAAAATAAAAAAGATGATTCGAAGAGGCCGTTAGGTATAAATGATTGGCTTTTACTGCAAGTCGATATGTATCAACCAATTTACAATAAAAGCTAATCATTTGCACCTAACTGCCTCATCAATTCAACTAAAACAGTTGCAGCCCATCTCCTTCCTCTAGCATATTTCCTTTTCTACATAAATATGTACACTTCATTGAAGGCATGTGCTACATAACAAATAATGACTGTATGGTGGCACTGAATCAACCAGGTTTTAGTGAACAACATAACAATTTATTACATAAAGCCTAACAAAGGGATCCAAGTTATTCCAAAAGCTTGCATCTTTAATAATTGTTTCTCTAATGGTCTTGATCACCAGTGTCACCGGGATTAAAAGTGAAAAAAAAAATTCAAAATTTTGAGTTGTGACCAGAAGAGGAATAGAAGAATAGAAGCAAAATCTATCAATGGAGACACTTGTTCCCATGACAACTGGCTAAGAAGGGGATTCCTAATCAGGGACAGCAGATTTAACGTACCCCTTCTCTATCCAAAGTGACAAAGTGAAAAAAGTTATTTCAAAAACTAGATAGATAGATAGATAGATAGATAGCACATGGATAGAACACAAAAACGATCTGTTTATTTCCCTACCAATTTACACATTTACCACCTCTGACTGGAGGCCTTTTCATGTATAGAAGACGCTGCTAATACATTTATCTAATTTAATTTGTAACATACAGTATAAAGTACTGGCGCCTGTTCCTGCAGTATGCATCCTGTGAAATAAGTGTTTCCTCGTTACTGAATCCATTCTTGTGAATCGAAGTTTCAATCACATTTAGCACTCTGAATTGCCCCGATGACGAAACTCCTTTGTTAACCCAAAATAAATGTTAGTCTTCGAACATCACACTCCAAGGCTGTTTTCTCCACTGCATATCATTTGGCCGTCATCCCACGCCTTCCAGCTCGTTATAAATATGCATCCGCTGCTGGCGCTACCCCAATCATCTCTGCAATCAGAGCTTTTAATTAGGTTAATTAAATTGTATCAAAGCTCACAGGGACGCAGCTCACTGATGCTGATGAGGCATCCACAACAAGACCTTAACTCTAGCTTCTAATGAAGGCCCCTCTTGCTGCTTTAGCTAATGACAGTGCATAATAAATGAGATATTCCCTAGGAAGGTACATCAGGGGCCAGTGCTTAAGTAAATGATGAGCCGGCTTCATACTATTTCTGGCTCAGGGTCCTGCCTGGTGTAGACATACCCTGGGAATGAGAGGGAGCTAAATAATGAATGCACACCACGGCCGTCTGACCTAGGGATTTATAGCTGCTAAAGCAGCAGACGCTATAATAAATATTGTGCTAGGACAGATAGAGGACTTTTCAAGAACCAGTCCCATTAGCTCAGCTAGAAAGCAAGATGGTCATATAGTTATTAATGTTCCTAAACAAATCCACTTAAGCCTAAATCTACTGAAAGTAATAACACTATGGAGTTGATTTACTAAAACTGGAGAGTCCAAAATCTGGTGCAGCTCTGCATAGAAACCAATCAGTTTCCAGTTTTCTTTGTCAAAGTTTAATTAAACAAGCTGAAGTTAGAAGCTGATTGGCTACCATGTAGAGCTGCACCGGATTTTGCACTCTTCAGTTTTAGTAAATCAACCCCTATGTGTAATATATATATATATATATATATATATAAATATAAAAGATTTATATAGCTCCAACAGTTTACACAGCGCTTTACAATGTATATATATATATATATATATATATATATATATATATATATATATGTATATTTCCTAATTCCTATGCCAGTCTCTACTCCCCACTCAAAAGGGGCTCCTCTTTGATATTTGTAACTGTCTCTATACTAATTCCTAGAAAATACCAGACTTGAGATGGGAGGGGATCCTTTTGCAGTTTTGCATGTAAGTCATTGAGTCAGCACTACTTCTTCAGTGCAGTGGCTGTATTGGCAGCTGAACCACCAGTGAGGCTAGTGGCAGTGTTTTTAAAAGTGTAGGGTATTTCACTTACACCCTTCTCTCCTTTACAAAACAGTTCCTCTGAAACAGGAAATCTCTAAAAGGGTAGGTTCTCACTCAAAGAAGCACACTGTCTTAGGCTGGATTCACACCTATGCATTTTTAGTACTTTTTGCATTTTGCAGATTTGCACTACAGTCCATTTAACATGGTTTCCTATAGAACACGTTCTGTAGTGCAAATCTGCAAAATGCAAAAAGCACTAAAAATGCATAGGTGTGAATCAGGCCTTAGGGAAGGAAAGTCTCTTATATGGCAGTATCTTCAAAAAAGCTAGCCCATTTCTTTATTTTTTATATTTTTTGTAAATCTCTTTTTATTAAAAGTTTGCATATGAAAAGTATAGACAAACAAACCAGTCAAGTAAAAAAACTATCACCTGCGACTAATATAGTGTGCTCCTAATCCTAATTTATAAACAAAAGTTTTTTTTGGGGACTTTAAATGAAGCGTATAGGATCATACCTCCATACCTATATCTAAAATCAAAAAGAGGGGTTTGGGACTCTAGATGAGGCACGTGTGGCACAACCTTGTAGATAGTCCATGTAAAATTACATATTTATTTATTCTCTTAAACAATAAGTAGCATAGCACATTTAGTGCTTGTACATACATGAATGTAGATTATAATATATATATATATATATATATATATATATATATACCAATGGCACATATAAATTCCTATATATACATGTAGTGCTGGCTCCTAACGAGCAGGTGCTATTGTTTTTCAAAATTAAGTTTTCTGAAGCCACAGTTGGGTTTCAGACTAATTATTCTAAAGTTCTGGTTTCTGTACCAGTTCAGCTGAGGTGCACTGGTTTCCCCTTGACTGTGGGTGTCGCTGTCACCAACGGTAGGTGTGGAAATGCAATAGGCTAAATGCATTGGGTACCTTTTTATTGTGCATTCTGGGTAGGGGTACTTAAGGTACAGGCGCCATTTTTTGTGGGTGTTCTCTATTTCTGATTTCCTGACCTCATGGCCCTCCTGGCCTGGGGTGGGCAGCCCATGAATCCTGTGTCTCGGGGCCAGCTGGCCCGAGGCTACACAACTGAGGGAGTAGGCTCAGAACAGTCTTGGGGCCTACTGATCCAGGGATGGTCCGGTGCTGTCTCGTCTGCAAGAGAGGCCCAGAAACTGGAGGATCCAGGGGAGGACTTTCACCAAGGGAGGACCGAGCGCAAGGCTGGTATCTCTGGAGAAGTCTGGAAACTCAGTTAGTGGACGCAACCCAGATCAACACCCAAACAGTATCGCCGGACCGGCTGAAAGAGACTGGTACTGTATGGCAGTTCTTTAAGTTTATTAAAACCTCTCAGTAATGCTCAAGTTCAATTTACAAGTCTGTGGCAGAGACTTTACTGAGCACCCCACTAGCTGCTAGGCCAAGTGCGAAGGGCTTATCCGGGGGCTGCTGAATCCAGTCTGTGGAACTGTTTTATCCTCTGGATTCTTCTACTAACTTTACCTCGCAATTACAAAGTACCTGAACTCACCCCTAACCCTTTGACCCTTTTTATTGAGAGACTTTGCTTTTATTTTGAATAAATAACCATAAAAAGGACTTAGTATTGGAAATTCACATTCTTTGGGTCACTTTCCACGGGATCCTCAAGACGGAGATGCAAGCATGTGAGGTAACGGTAAGTCCGAATAAAACCAGCAGCTCCTTCGGGGGTTCGTGCTACATACATAATTAACAACGTAGCACATTGCAGTATATGATGATATACAGTAAGCCAATTATACTCCATGTCATAAGATCAATTAAAATTGCAGAAACAACATAGTATTGGCTAAAAAAAAATATGATTACAGCTTATATTAAGGACATAAATGCATCCAAAAAATCTTGACGCGTTTTGTGCATTCGCTTCACTTTATTGGGAGCGGATGCATCAATTCTCTGCAAGAGACATAAATATACCAATATGGCCTAGTGTTAAACCAAGATATCAGGGAGGGAAGAAAAGCGGGAGGGGGAGAAAATATATCCATTCCTAGAATACTCACATATTGGCTAGAGTACAAACATGCAGTACCTAACTATTAAGTATTAAATAATGCTGCTATCAAAGGGTAATAAAGCCAGTGACCATGTGACATAAGAGATACAGAAAACAAGTGTGAATTAGGAAACATATCAGAAGAACCATGACCCCAATGTAAAGATGGAAGAAAAAAGTAAAAATAAAGACTTGTTACTGAAAAGAACCTGTGGGTAGAGAATTCCCAAAGTAACTACCTTGTATTTCCACATAGAGCTAGAATCCAAGATGTGATGTGCAGTGTGCCTACTGAAAAGTCTAACTGATCCAAATGGGGGTATTATATGCACCCAGTGTGACCATGGGTCCCTCCTAAGCAATATATAACACAGAACTGTCAGGATGTGTGAGAGTCAGTGCTCACTGGCAGCTATAAGGTGGACCATAAGGGATCTATAACAGGGAGGGGGGGGGGCAACAAGATATCTTGCAAGGTGCACACAGGGTGGATGTGGATCCCCAATCAAGCAGTCAGCCATCACGAGGGATGAGAAGAACGCTTTGGGGATAAGCTCAGACCCGCCGTATGGAGGTATATGGTAAGATAAGGTAACACCCAATCAGTAGAGAGACCCCTTCCAATGTCACGCTGGCATGATTAAAGAGGAGAGGCATCCTCGCCGAAGCGGCAGCCACCGCCCTCAATGGCGCCAATGCAGCTCCTCCATATATCAGCCAAGATGTAAAGACAGATGCACTAGTGCCATGGCGCCCAGCATTAGACACCGATGCGCATAAGGAAAATGTCCGCCCATCGCAGCTCCTGGGTAATAGACAGTCGATTAGCCCGACAGATTAAGACCGTGTAAGATTGGTCTTCATTTTTACTTTTCCTTTCCCCCAGATAGAATGGCCTCAATGCAACAATGCATATACAGTATATATATATACATATATACACAGTATCTCACAAAAGCGAGTACACACCTAACATTTTTGCAAATGTTTTATTATATCTTTTCATGTGACAACACTGAAAAAATTACACTTGCTACAATGTAAAGTAGTGAGTGTACAGCTTGTATAACAGTGTAAATTTGCTGTCCCCTCAAAATAACTCAACATACAGCCATTAATGTCTAAACCGCTGGCAATAAAAGTGAGTACACCCCTAAGTGAAAATGTCCAAATTGGGCCCAATTAGCCATTTCCCTCCCCAGTGTCATGTGACTCGTTAGTGTTACAAGGTCTCAGGTGTGAATGGGGAGCAGGTGTGTTAAATTTGGTGTTATCGCTCTCACTCCCCCATACTGATCACTGGAAGGTCAACATGGCACCTCATGGCAAAGAAATCTCTGAGGATCTGAAAAAAATAACAAAATAGTGACAGTGAACCTTGGCACCCCAGATGTATTGGAACTACATTTCCCATGATGCTCAACTACACTGCAGAGTGCATTAGCATCATGGTAAATGTAGTTCCAAAACATCTGGGGTACCAAGGTTTGCCATCACTGGCCTAGGCTATGAGAAGTTTGCCAAGACCCTGAAACTGAGCTGCTGCACGGTGGCCATGTGTCCATTCAGCCCGACCCCGCCCCCTCTCTCCTCATTGGCTGACTGACTTTGATTGACAGCAGCAAGGCGACATTGGCTCCCGCTGCTGCCTCAGCCAATGAGGAAGGAGGTCCCGGCCAGCTGAGTGTCTCGTGGAACATCGCTGGATCTAGGGGGGGCTCAGGTAGGTATTAGGGGGGCTACTGCACACAGAAGGCTTTTTATCTTAATGCATAGAATGCATTAAGATAGAAAACCTTCTGACTACAATCACTTTAACACTAGACCATATTGACATATTTATGTCTCTTGCAGAGAATTGATGCATCCGATCCGGAGGAAGGGGAGTGAATCCACGAAAGGCATCAAGCCTTTTTGGATGCATTTATGTCCTTAATATACGGTATAATAAATAGTATTTCTGCAATTTTAATTGCTCTTATGACATGGAGTATAATTGGCGTACATCATCATATACTGCAATGTGCTACTTTGTTATTTATGTATATATATATATATATATCTGGGGCATGTTCACAGTCCCACATTACCTCCCTCACCCTTCTGCTTCTCCTAACCTCTGGTGATTTATCTCCAATCCCCGGGCCTCCTTCATTTAACTGTACTGAACGCACCCATTACCCTACACCCTCTGGCTGCAGCCACAATGCACACGATCTAGTTCCCATTTCTCTTCACCCAAAGACCAGACTGCCTTTCTGTTGTGCCCTTTGGAATGCCTGCTCTGTCTGTAAAAAACTCACTTCTCTCCGTGATCTCTTTATCACTAACTCATTTAATCTGCTGGCCATTACCAAAACCTGGCTTCATGAATCCGCCACTGCGTCTTCTGCTGCCCTATCCCACGATGGTCTTCTTTGGACTCACTCCCCCAGACCCAGTGGATGCAAAGGAGGGGGTGTTTGAATCCTTTTATCCCCTCATAGCACCTTTCAGGTGCTTTACCCACCACCCTTTTCTGTCACTTTCCTCATTTGAGGCACACCGCCTTCGTATTTTCTCCCCAGTTTCTCTAAGGATAGCTGTGATCTACCGACCCTCTGGACCAGTTTCAACCTTTCTTGATGACTTCTCTGCCTGGCTACCCTACTTTCTCTCTTCTGAAATCCCCACTCTCATTCTCAATACCAATACCCTTGACCTTGTTTTCTTCCACCTATGCACTCCGTGCAACCTCTCCAACTATCCTTACCCTCTCTCTGATCACTACCTTATTAGTTTCACTCTCTCCCTCTCCTCCACCTCCTTTCCCTCCAACCGCCTAACAGTTAACCATAGAAACATACGCCATCTTAACCTTCTCTACTCAGCTACCGACCAATTCTTAGACAAAATTGCACCCCTGTCCTGCACCGACATAGCCACTTCTGTCTACAACACCTCACTTCTAACCTCACTGGACACACTGGCTCTACTCACTACATACAGAATTAGGCCCCATCCCCTTCAACCTTGGCAAACAGATGACACTAGAAGTCTGAAAAAACACAGCCATGCTCTTGAGTGCCAGTGGCATAAGGGGCATCCCTGGTCATCTCTCGTCATCTCTCGCCTTGACTACTGAAACTCCCTCCTTATTGGCTTACCTCTACATAGTCTATCCCCCTTCAATACATTATGAGTGCTGCTGTCAGACTCATCCATCTCACCAATCGCTATGTGTCTGCTACTCCTCTCTGTCAATCCCTCCACTGGCTTCCGTTCACCCAACAAATTAAATTCAAAATACTAACAACTACTTACAAAGCCATCCACAACTCTGCCCCCAGCTACATCACTGACCTAGTCTCAAAATACCAACCTAATTGTTCTCTTCATTCTCCTCAAGACCTCCTGCTCTCTAGCACCCTCATCACCCCCTCCCATGCTCGCCTCCAGGACTTTTCCAGAGCCTCTCCAATCCTATGGAACGCCTTACCCCAATATATCCAATTATCTCCTACTCTATTAGCTTTAAGACAATCCCTGAAAACCTTCCTATTCAGAGAAGCCTATCCTACCCACACCTAACAAATGTATTTTCATTTTCTCCGATCATCCCCCACAGCTATTAACTTTTGTTCCACTTGACCCTCCTTTCTAGAATGTAAGCTCTAACGAGCAGGGCCCTCTAATCCCTCCTGTATTGAATTGTATTGTAACTGTACTGTCTGCCCCCATGGTGTAAAGCGCTGCACAAACTGTTGGCGCTATATACAGTCATGTCCCAAATTGTTGGCACCCCAGAAATGTTTCCAGAAAATCAAGTATTTCTCACAGAAAAGTATTGCAGTAACACATGTTTTGCTATACACATGTTTATTCCGTTTGTGTGTATCGGAACAAACAAAAAAAGGGAGGAAAAAAGCAAATTGGACATAATGTCACACAAAACTCCAAAAATGGGCTGGACAAAATTCCTGGCACCCTTAACTTAATATTTTGTTGCACACCCTTTGGAAAATTAACTGAAATCAGTCGCTTCCTATAACGATCAATAAGCTTCTTACACCTCTCACCCGGAATTTTGGACCACTCTTCCTTTGCAAACTGCTCCAGGTCTCTCTTATTGGAAGGGTGCCTTTTTCCAACAGCAATTTTAAGATCTCTCTACAGGTGTTCAATGAGATTTAGATCTGGACTCATTGCTGATCACTTTAGAACTCTCCAACGCTTTGTTTCCATCCATTTATTTATTTTTTTGAAAAGGTGACAAGAATTTCGACCACCCCATTTTTGGAATTTTGTGTGACATTATGTCCAATTAGCTTTTTTTCCTCCCTTTTTTTGTTTTGTTCCAATACACACAAAGGGAATAAACATGTGTATAGCAAAACATGTGTTACTGCAATACTTTTCTGTGAGAAATACTTGATTTTCTGGAAAAATTTCTGGGGTGCCAACAATTTCAGCCATGACTGTAAATCCTGTAAAATAATAATAATAAAAAAAATAATAACATAAAAATGCAGAAGTCGAGGTTCGAACAATTGGATCAACCACAATATAGTATGAAGCACAAGGGTGAGAGCATAAAATGTTGTAACACCCTTAATCAGAAGCAGTAGAGGTGGAATTAATCAAACCCCTCCAAATTTGATAAGACTTATTGGGCGCACCCCTATTAGAACAAGTAGCCTTGTAAAAGGATAAAGCTTTGTTTACCAAAGCCTTCCAGGCTGCAAAAGTAGGTGCCAAGGCCTTCTTGCAGGACAAGATAATGAATTAACTGATGTAATAAAGCAACAGGGTGAGTAAGGTATATAGTATGTGCTATATAGCCCACTAAGCTTAGGAGACATACCCCAATGGACAGAGTAAAAGAGATAGTAGCAACCAACTGTATACAGGCTAATATATCTAACCAATACAGTTTCATTTCCTGCACGTGACAAAAATGTAACACTCCCATTGGTTGTGCTCTCAACCAAACTGTCAAACCATCCAATGGCTGGTGCCATAACTGATCACATGTGTAGCATCATGGCAGTTGTAGATTAAACAGAGGCAAAGATGACAGCGTCCTTGGCTGAAACCGATAGGGGGGTTTACTTACACTTTAAATAGCTGAGAAATCCCAGAAAATGTGAATGAAATTAGCATTGGCCCCAAACCCAACTCATCCCCACCCTTTCTTCCCCTTCTTCTTCTCTCTCCTCCCCTACCCCCCTTCTCCCCTCCCCCCTTCGGTTTACACCATAAATCATCTCCTACACACAACATAACTCCATTCTCCTAAAACACTGCTTTGTAACCAACTTAGGCAATATAGGCTATAGTTATATCTGACCACTTAAAGTTGGCTATCTTCTCAAGATCTAGCAAATGGCCAACCCTACCCGCGAAACAGACACACTTAGGTTCAGAAAGATGTTCTAGAAATGTTATAGACATTTGCAGCGAACAGACCATATGTAAGAGTATCTCATGTCGCTCCTTAAGTGTATATACCAGTGATTTAAACCAAACGATGTACTGTGACGATCATTACTTGCTAGTTCTGTTAACAGTTATTGTGATATATGTTGTAATGCTGCAAACACTTTGCTTACATATGTTGTAAACCCTACCTCTTTTTTCAATAAACCATTATGGAACAAAAAAGAAATTAGCATTGGCATTAAAACAACGCCAACAGAAAGAAAACTGATCCCTATAAATTGTGACAAGTTAGGCTGGAGTCAAATACACTCTGTGCAGGAATTTATATTGAATCAATTGGTCTCTGGCTGATATGAATCTTGTAAAAGCAGCTTCCCATAATTTGTCCCAATCATCATCATCATCATCTAAGTCTAGGACCCATGTTGCTCGGCATACCTGCAGCAGTCTGCTCAGTTTTTATATATATGTATATATATAGTGGACAACGGCTTAGTAAGGTTGTCATCCCTCAACATTTGTTCAAGTCTGGTTGTCTGAAAGGAGAACCAGCTAGTTCTACATTTGTGCTTGAAAGGCACGCCTGAATTGTGACGAAAGAAGTGAAAGTTAGCCACTGGCATACAGCTCTTAACTCATCAAAGGACATCAGAGCACCATTACATACAACATCCTGCAACTTCTTGACAAGGCTAGCCCATTTTTAACATGGCAATCTCTCAAACCGGAGGCCAACTAATTGGACAGTGTCTCATACCAGTCTTTCACAGGATGGTAGTAGTATGGCATTGTAATAGACTGTCAATTTGTCCTTTTCTCTTCAACTGGGCAGCCACTCTAACAGCACAATCTCTCACATTGTACTCTAGCTGGACAGTGTCTTAACACTCTCTCATTGGGCAGTCTCTAACATCAATTTTTCATCTGGTAGTTTCTCTTTATAGATTGTCAACCTTTCAGTCTCTGTAGTTGGTAAAATAAATTAAAGTAGTAACTATTGAGTGAACCTCTTATTAACCACTTCAGCCCTGGAAGGATTTAACCCCTTCCTGACCAGAGCACTTTTTACTATTTGGCACTGCGCTGCTTTAACTACGTAATAACTACGTAATTACGCGGTCATTCGATGCTGTACCCAAACAAAATTTGTGTACTTTTTCCCCATAAATAGGGCTTTCTTATGGTGGTATTTGATCACCTCTGCCATTTTTTATTTTTTGCAATATAAATGAAAAAAAAAAAATTGTAAATATATTTTCTACTTTTTGCTATAAAAAAATACAATGGGGGTTAAAACTTTATTAGTTAGTATATGGGGGTACCTGACGCTATAAAAACCTGACGGTAAAACAAATCAACTAACTGGCTAACCCGTGACACTAATACAGCGATCAGAAAAAAAGATCTATTAGTGACACTGGTAACAGGGGGCGAAAGGGTTAACTGGTGGGTGATCAAGGGGTTAAACCTTTATTAGGGGTATCAGGGGGTACCCTAGACCTACCTGGGCCTACTACTAACTACCCTAACACTTATTACAGTCACAAATGACACCATTGCAGTGATCAGTAAGAAAACTGACAACTGCAATTGGTGACACAGTGACAGGGAGTGAAGGGGTTAACTTGGGGGTGATCAGGGGGTGATCTGGGGTGCCTATGTGTACTGATGTTAGTGTAGTGTTGTGCAACTCATGTTTAGACGTCCTGTCTCCGCTTGATCGTTCTTATAGGCGATGGGAGAGGACATTCCCCCACCACCATCCGGTGCTTCTCTGGGCTCTCCCGTGCCATCGGGGGCCCGGAGAAAGAATCGGATGCCGACGGATGATGACCATAGAGATTTCCATATGGTCACCAGTCATCTCTTTGACCGTCGGAGGACCGGAGAGTGACGTTATGACTCCACGCCTGGACCCGCATGTAAACAAAGCCGCGATCGCGGCTGTCAGCATGAGATCAGTAAAAAATTTTTACCGATCTCATGCTTTACAGCCTGGAGGGAAGATGTGGGGTCTTGTTGACCCCGCATCTCTCCATAAGGAGGACCTGTCACGATAGATTCTTATTACAAGTGTTTACATTCCTTGTAAAAGGAATAAAAGTGATCAAAAAATTTTTATGGAAAAAAAAGTGTAAAAATAAAAAAAAATTAAGTAAAATAAAAAGAAATAAAAAAAACTTTAAAACGCCCCTGTCTCCGGTAGCTCACACTCAGAAGCGAACACACACGTAAGTCCCGCCCACATATGTAAACGCTGTTCAAACCACACATGTGAGGTATTGCCGCGTGCGTTAGAGCGAGAGCAACAATTCTAGCACTAGACCTCCTCTGTAACTTTAAAGCTGTAACCTGTAAAAAAAATTAAAGTGTCACCTATGGAGATTTTTAAGTACCAAAGTTTGACACCATTCCATAAGTGTGCGCAATTTTAAAGCGTGACATGTTGGGTATCTATTTACTTGGCGTAACATTATCTTTCACATGATACAAAAAAATTGGGCTAACTTTACTGATTTGTTATTTTTGAATTCATGAAACTGTTTTTTTTTTTTTTTCCCAAAAAAAAAGGCATTTGAAAAATTATTGCGCAAATACTGTGCGAGATAAAAAGTTGCAACGACCACCATTTTATTCCCTAGGGTGTCTTATAAAAAAACATATATAATGTTTGGGGGTTCTGAGTAAATTTCTAGCAAAAAAATTATGATTTTTACATGTAGGAGAGGAGTTCCAGGATAGGCCCGGTATTGAAGTGGTTAAATATAGTATCTTCAATTCTGTGAAGTCTGTGTATAATTGTGTGCTTGCGTCAAAAGGCTATCATCTTAAATATGAGTCACCTTTATGGCTATATTTAAAACTGTAATGTAGTTACTTTATAGATGCATTCCTTTTTTATATGATATGGGATATTTTTAGGATAGAGGTAGAGGAAATTTTTATTCATCAGTTCTTTACTGTATGTATGTATCTTTATGCATGTGTATGCATGTGGGTGAATGCATGGATCCTTGTTTGTATTTAAAGGAAAGGGTATTTCCAAAGCTTTTTTGGCCATACTTCTGCTATGGATCACAGGAGTGCAGTTCGTTTCGCACTTCTGTGACCTGTTTCCAGCAGACAGCGGGCTAAAGCCTGCTTTTGGCTGATGTCACTCCAGTCCAGGGGAAAGATCCTGACCATATGGTTGGTATCCTGCCAGAATCCTGGACTGGCACAGAGCTCAGCCTCCCAGCGATCTGCTGAGAGCCCAAAAATGCTCCCCCCACCCCCTCCACAGACCAGCATTCCAACGACCGCTGGAGGGGAGAGTAGAGAGTTGCTGACTGACAGTCACGGCTCTATGCTCAGAGCAGAGGGGGAGAACTGAGCGATCAACGGTGTTTAATTTTTCAGTTCTCACTTCAGAGCTCACAGGGGATAGTTGCAGCATCGGATTGATGCTGCATCCACCTAGGTGAGTATAAATGTTTATTTTTTTAACCACTTACCGCCCGCCATATAGCAAAATGACTTTGGCAAAGTGGTTGCGATATCCTGACCGGACGTCATATGATATCAAGGATCATCTGGGATATCATATCAGGATATCAAGCCTCTGCGCGCCCCTGTGGCGATCGTTGTTGCGGCGTGTCAGTCTGACACACCGCAACTCCGATCTAGTTAATGCAGGGGTCTCAAACTGGTGGCCCTCCAGCTGTTGCGGAAATACAAGTCCCATCATGCCTCTGCCTATGGGAGCCATGCTTGTAACTGTCAGCCCTGCAATGACTTATGGGACTTGTAGTTCTGCAAAAAATAAAAAACGCAGAAGTGACCAAATACCACCAATAGAAAGCTCTATTTGTGGGAACAAAATGATAAAAATGTAGTTTGAGTACAGTGTAGCATGACCGCGCAATTGTCATTTAACCACTTCAGCCCCGGAAGGATTTAACCCCTTCCTGACCAGAGTACTTTTTGCGATTCGGCACTGCGTCGCTTTAACTTACAATTGCGCGGTCGTACGACGTGACTTCCAAACAAAATTGGCGTCCTTTTTTCCCCACAAATAGAGCGTTCTTTTGGTGGTATTTGATCAACCTTGCGGTTTTTATTTTTTGCGCTATAAACAAAAAAATTGCGTAAATTTTGAAAAAAAAACGCATTATTTTTTACTTTTTGCTATAATAAATATCCCCCAAAAATATATAAAAAAATAAATAAGTTTTCCCTCAGTTTGGGCCGATACGTATTCTTTTACATATTTTTGGCCCCCAGATCCTGGCCCCCTACCCTATGTGAATGAGTATGGGGTACGATGTACCCCTACCCATTCACCTAAGGTGTAAAAGTGTAAATAAAAAAAAACACAATATTTTAAAATATTTTATTGCACAGCTGCGGGGGTCTTCTTCCGTCTTGGGGGGTCTTCTCGCCAGACTCCTCCGCTATCTTCTGCTCTTTTACCTAGCTCTTTTACCTAGCAGAGGAGCCCGGCTTTCT
The DNA here is from genome assembly GCA_028564925.1 of Lithobates sylvaticus. Lineage (NCBI taxonomy): Eukaryota > Metazoa > Chordata > Amphibia > Anura > Ranidae > Lithobates > Lithobates sylvaticus. The sequence continues at coordinate 307,468,874 of CM053027.1, read as the reverse complement.
TCTTCGTCGCCGCCGTCGTCTGGGGGTCTCATTCCGCCTTCGGGGGTCTCTTCTGTTCTTGCCACTGTCGCCACCTTCTGCTCCGTCTTCTTCTTCTTCTTCTTTTTCCGATGTTGACTCGTCGCTCTCTCTGGCCGGAATGGCAGAGACATGCAGTGTTGTGACTTATATAGGGACAAGGGGCGGGGTCACATGCTCATGTCACATGGTGACCCCGCCCCCATATGATGTCACAGTCCCTGGCCGGCAGGGCTACGTGCTCGGATAAGGGTCTGAGATGGATTTGGGGGGGACCCCCACGCTGTTTTTTCGGCGTAGGGATTCCCCTTTAAATCCATGCCAGGTGACGGGTCTAGCACGGCGGCATTCACTGCCTTCGCTAAGTCCCGTCTACCTGCAGTTACGCTCTAAATGTACGGACTTTCCGATCGTGTATCGGAAAGTCTGTTCATTTCAAAAGTCCCGCAGACTTTTTCCTGCGGATTGTCCGCCAGAAAAGTCCGGGCGTGTGTGGGCAAGTCCACACGCTCGAAAAGTCCGGTGGACCTCCGCTGGAAAGTCCGGCGGTTTGTCCGCTGGACTAGGTCCGGCGGACAATCCCGCCGGAAAGTCCGAGCGTGTGTACGCCGCATAATAGGCATTCTAACCTTCCCTATCCTATTGAAAATTAAAAAAAAAAAACATTTTTGCTTATAGATATATTTTAAATATATACAGGAGCTTGCATCCTGGTCATTTTAGCCTATTTAGAAAGTTTTGATTATTGTCAATTTGAAAGTACACATGGATCTGTTTATACACCAAGAAAGGAAGTTCCTCTTTTTCTTCCTCCTCTACCACTTTTGGACACATTTATTTTTTGGGGGCGAGGAGCCGTTACCTGGTTTTGGCAGCTCCCACTGTTTCCCCCACTCTTTACCCACAGCCTTCTGGGACATGTCACAGGTACCAGAAGGCTGCGAGATCATTCACAAAGCACAGTGTAGCTTGCGCATGCACAGTGGGAAGCCACCTGTAAAGCTGCAAGGAGTCACAGCTAGCTTCCCTTAGTAAATATGTTGTCGCCAAAGATCCAAAGACTAGCAAAGAACTGGCCCAAGTAAGGACAGTATTTGTAGCTGCTGACTTTTTATTTTTTGAGGGGGTAATGAAGATCCTCCTTATCCCCTCCATGCCTATGGGTAAAAACAAATCTTAATGCCTAAGTCCAATTTTGCAACTTCAACCTGTGTTAGTAAAACCGTACATATCATCACAACCAGGTGAATTATACCTTGTTTTTTTGGGGGACAAATTGGGCTTTCAATTGGTGGTAAATGATTATAGATAAAAGATTAAAGATTTATTTTTATTATCAAAGTAAAACTGGCCCAAAATAGAAAAAAATATGTATTTTTTTTAATTTAGCTGTATAATTCTTGTTACTACCATAGCCTTCCACCAAAAAACAACCCAAAAAAAATTCTCCTGATCCTGACGATTGCAGCAATATTACATATGTGTATGGTATTTGCTGTTTGTACCCATAGTACTGAAGAAAAAAGAAAAGAAGGAGGGCGCGCCAACCTAGTGCATTACCACTGGTAAAGCTTTATTAAAGCATAAAAACAGCAAAGTATATACTCACAAAAGAGCATTTGTAAGAGGCTTTGACAATTTAGCAGGTTTTGCTGTTCTGAACACCGACAAGCCTGGACCTGTCGTCAAGTGGATCAAACCGATACCTCAAGATGGCTGACGCATTTCAGGGGAGTACCCCTTTCTTCAGAGCCTAAGCGAGCAATGGCTACTCTCTTGTAGCCACCTCTATATATGTATGTCTGCGCATCCCAATCACTAGCAAAGCCCACCCTCATGTGTCACGCCCACCCACATGGACTGGCCCTCCCTGGCTCCACCCGATCAAACACATGCAACACCATTTAGGGCTACATGCCAAATAGACCCCCCATATACTTAACTAGGTAGTATAATTTATAATATACAGTATTATGACCAAAGGAAAACTGTACATGGTTAAACAGTATAAGCCTCGTTGTAAATCCGCCATTCATGATTCACAACGAGGCTTGGTTGCCTGTGATTGTATTTATAGCGTTGAGTCAGTGCATCGCCCTTTCCCCATGACTAAGTCAGTCTTTGACGAAATGTACGTCGGGAGGCAGATGTGCTGACATCATCACAGTGTAGCGTATGTGTGGATAGGTGTCTGCAAGCCGGCTGGCATTTCTTTTATGAGCTTTTTATCTTCTTTGCAAATGTAAGTGTAATGCCGCGTACACACGAAGGGACAATCCCGCGGGATTATCCGCTGGACTGAAGTCCAGCGGATAATCCCCTCGTGTGTGGGCGCCGGCGGACTTTTTGGCGCCAAAGTACGGCGGACTAAAGTTTGAAGTTTTGTTTTCAAATTATCCGCTGGACTTGGCAGTCCAGCGGATAATCCCGCCGTTAGTGGGCAAGTCCGCGGGACTTTTGAAATGAACGGACTTGCCGCTCATCGGCAAGTCCGTTCATTTAGCACGTGACTTCAGGTTACGTAGCTAGCGTAGGCAGTAAATGCCGCCGCGCTAGCTCCGTGACCTGGCATGGATTTAAAGGGACTCCCCACGCCGAAAAAACGGCGTGGGGGTTCCCCCCAAATCCATGTCAGACCCTCATCCGAGCACGCAGCCTGGCAGGCCAGGAAAGGGGTGGGGACGAACGAGCGCCCCCCCCCCTCCTGAGCCGTACCAGGCCGCGTGCCCTCAACATGGGGGGTGCCCTGGGGAAAGGGGGGCCGTGCGGCCCCCCCACCCCAAAGCACCTTGTCCCCATGTTGATGAGGACAAGGGCCTCTTCCCGACAACCCTGGCCGTTGGTTGTCGGGGTCTGCGGGCGGGGGCTTATCGGAATCTGGGAGCCCCCTTTAATAAGGGGCCCCCCAGATACCGGCCCCCCACCCTATGTGAATGAGTATGGGGTACGATGTACCCCTACCCATTCACCTAAGGTGTAAAATGTAAAGTAAAAAAAAAACACCCACACTTTTGAAAAAATAGTTTATTGCACTGCTCCGGGGGTCTTCTTCCGTCTTGGGGGTCTTCTCGCCGGACTCCCCCGCCATTTACCAAGCTCTTTTACCGAGCGAGGGGAGTCCGGCTACCTTCTTCGTCGTCGCCGCCGTCGTCTGGGGGTCTCGATCCGCCTTCGGGGGTCTTCCGGGGGTCTCTTCTGTTCTTGCGGCGGTCGTCGTCTTCCGCGCCGCCGGCGCCTTCTCCTTCTTCTTGTCCTTCTTGTTCTTCTTCTTCTTCCGATGTTGACCCGTCGCTGTCTCTGCCCGGAATGCCTGTGCCGATCTGCGCTCGGACTTATATAGGGACATGGGGGACAGGGTCAAATGTTCATGTCACATGGTGACCCCGCCCCCTTGCGATGTCACAGTCCCAGCATCCTCCGGGACTGTGACAACACAAGGGGGCGGGGTCACCATGTGACATGTGCATGTGACCCTGTCCCCCATGTCCCTATATAAGTCCGAGCGCAGATCGGCACAGGCATTCCGGGCAGAGACAGCGACGGGTCAACATCGGAAGAAGAAGAAGAACAAGAAGGACAAGAAGAAGGAGAAGGCGCCGGCGGCGCGGAAGACGACGACCGCCGCAAGAACAGAAGAGACCCCCGGAAGACCCCCGAAGGCGGATCGAGACCCCCAGACGACGGCGGCGACGACGAAGAAGGTAGCCGGACTCCTCCCCTCATGAAAGAGCTAGGTAAAAGAGCAGAAGAGAGCGGAGGAGTCCGGCGAGAAGACCCCCAAGACGGAAGAAGACCCCCGGAGCAGTGCAATAAAATATTTTTTCAAAAGTGTGTGTGTTTTTGTACTTTACATTTTACACCTTAGGTGAATGGGTAGGGGTACATCGTACCCCATACTCATTCACATAGGGTGGGGGGCCGGTATCTGGGGGCCCCCTTATTAAAGGGGGCTCCCAGATTCCGATAAGCCCCCGCCCGCAGACCCCGACAACCAACGGCCAGGGTTGTCGGGAAGAGGCCCTTGTCCTCATCAACATGGGGACAAGGTGCTTTGGGGTGGGGGGGCCGCACGGCCCCCCTTTCCCCAGGGCACCCCCCATGTTGAGGGCACGCGGCCTGGTACGGCTCAGGAGGGGGGGGGGCGCTCGTTCGTCCCCACCCCTTTCCTGGCCTGCCAGGCTGCGTGCTTGGATGAGGGTCTGACATGGATTTGGGGGGAACCCCCACGCCGTTTTTTCGGCGTGGGGATTCCCTTTAAATCCATGCCAGCTTGCGGAGCTAGCGCGGCGGCATTTACTGCCTACGCTAGCTACGTAACCTGAAGTTACGTTCGAAATGAACGGACTGCTCCGTGTGTGGGCAAGTCCGTTCATTTTCAAAAGTCCCGCGGACTTTTGGCCGGCGGATTATCCGCTGGAGAAGTCCGTGCGTGTGTGGGCAAGTCCACACCCTCGGAAAGTCCAGCGGACCTAGCCGGAAAGTCCCGCGGGATTGTCCGCTGGACTAGGTCCGCCGGCAAAAGTCCCTACGTGTGTACGAGGCATAATTTTTATCTTCAATAAATTGATGTTTTATGGATTCACACTATGGTGAGTTTCTTTTTAATTAACTGGTACTGTGATCGTTGCTTGCTGGTCTACCTATCGAGTTGTGATCTCCTGAGTTGTAAGTGACACTGAAAGAGTGGTGGGATAGGTAGGATGAGAACCAGTGGAGAGTACAGTCACGAAGACCAAAGGAGTGGAGTTTATTGAGGAGGAGGGGGTGGTCCACTGTGTCAAAGGCAGCAGAGAGATCCAGAAAGTTTAAGGAGAGCAGTTTCCGTGGAGTGTTGAGGGTGAAATCCGGTCTGATGGTCGCTCAATTAGTTGAAGACCAGTCTTTCAAGAAGTTTGGAGGAGAAGGCAATTAAGGAGATGGGACGTAGGTTGTTAAGATTGGTGGGATCCAGTGAGGGCTTTTTAACCTCCTAGGCGGTATTTCCGAGTCTGGCTCGGGTTCAGTTTTTTCTGCTAGGAGCGGTAACCCCGAGCCAGACTCGGGCTGCATTGCAGGATACAGGGGGGAAGTTACTTACCTTTTCCCCTGGATCCTGCGATGTCTCCCCGCTGTGTGAGCGAGCCGTCCGCTCGCTCGATTCACACAGTGCCGAGTGCCGCTGATCGACGTTCCGACGCACGGGAGCGGAGATCGGCGCCAAATTCAAAAAAGTGTAAAAACACAATACACATACAGTACTGTAATCTTACAGATTGCAGTACTGTATACAAAAAATACACATCCCCTTTGTTCCTAGTGGTCTGCCAGTGCCCTGCATGTCATTTTATATAATAAAAAGTTTTTTTTTTTTTTTTTTTTTTTTTTTTTTTTTTCTGCCTGGAAACTGGAGATTGTCCATAGCAACCAAAAAGTGTCCCTTTATGTCAAAAGTGGTTTTAGACCAGCTAGAAAACACCGATAAAAAATTAGAATCACAATTTATCATCAAACAATAAATTTAAAAACAGCGACTATTCTGCAACTGAGCAAATTTCAGTGTTTTTGATTTGATTACATTATTGAATCATTTTTATATATATTTTTATTATATTATAATTTATGATTTTGTGTTTCAAACTTTATCATACCCGGGATGTCTACTAGACTCTGGTTCGGACAGATTTAAGTGAGTTATTCATAAGAATTGCATGCCTACAATATAAAAAACGCCAAATTTCCATGCAAAATAATTGTACCGCTTTCAGCACAAAATTCCAGCCAGAATCATACCGCCAGGGAGGTTAAGTATGGGGGTGACTAGTGCATGTTTTATAGAGTTTGGGAAGACACCACAAGAGAGGGAAAAGTTGAAAATGTGAGTTAGAGAGTGTAGAATTGAGTCAGAGGGTGAGCGTAGCATTTGCGAGGGAGCAGGATCCAGGGGGAAGGTGGTTAGATGAGTGTTAGATAAAAGTTTAGCAACCGGGGGCGTGGCCTGACCAGGCATGAAGATGGCTGCTGAATCTCCTCGCTCCCCTTTCTTCAGAGCCTAAGCGAGCAATGGCTACTCTCTTGTAGCCACCTCTATATATGTATGTCTGCGCATCCCAATCACTAGCAAAGCCCACCCTCATGTGTCACGCCCACCCACATGGACTGGCCCTCCCTGGCTCCACCCGATCAAACACATGCAACACTATTTAGGGCTACATGCCAAACAGACCCCCCCTATACTTAACTAGGTTGAAAATGTGAGTTAGAGAGTGTAGAATTGAGTCAGAGGGTGAGCGTAGCATTTGCGAGGGAGCAGGATCCAGGGGGAAGGTGGTTAGATGAGTGTTAGATAAAAGTTTAGCAACCGGGGGCGTGGCCTGACCAGGCATGAAGATGGCTGCTTAATCTCCTCGCTCCCGCTGCCACATGACCTGCCTCAAGCCTAACTGAGACTTTTCTATTTCCAAATAACCCAAAAAGATGGGGACAGCCTCGAGGAACTCTTCCACCTCCCGCTCCCGCTCTCCGCGGAGAAACAACGGAGGAATCTCGACTAATATTCCGGACATGTTCCGCGCTCAGAGGGACAATATGGCGCCTAATCGCCTCAGATCCTCACAAGCTTCGCCTCCCGCCCTGCACGACTCACCTCAGACGCTCCACACCTCCGCCAACAGACCTCACGGGTCGCACCCTGGAACTTGAACTGGTGATATCGCCATCCTCACAACAACCCCAGCTTAACATCCAGGACCTCCGCACCATTGCCGCGGACATAAAGGACACGCTGTCGGCAGCCATCTCTGAGCTCCGTCTAGACATCCGCACCCTTAACAACAGAGTGCTCCACATGGAAGATCTGGTGGACAAACAAGAAACCCAGCTCAAGAAGACAACTCACCACGTCGATACGCACACCCTCCAGCTAAGGGACATGCAAAGGCATCTGGAAGACCTCGACAACAGAGGCAGACGCCATAACCTAAGGGTTAGAGGTCTTCCGGAGGCCATAGAGGGACCGCAAGTACCGGCTGAGGTGACTGGCCTGTTTAACGGTATCCTTGAACGACCGCCCCTTACCCCAATAGCCATGGATCGCATACACCGCGCCCTGCGGCCCAAAGGACGGGATACGGATCCCCCACGGGATATAATCTGCTGCTTACCCGATTTCAGGCTTAAAGAAGAAATACTCAGGAGGGCCAGAGGGAAGCAGCAGATTGTCCACGCCGGACACACAGTACAGATCTACCAGGACCTCTCCGCCATCACTCTGCAACATCGAAGAGACCTGCGGCCGTTGCTGGAATCACTTAAAGCCAATGGGATCCCCTATAAATGGAAATTTCCATTTTGTCTTACCACCACGGCGCAAGGCCGTACCGCATATCTGAAGGTACCAGAGGACCTTCCACACTTCTGTCACACTCTCAACAGCCCACTGACTTCCAGATTGGTTTGCGGAATTTCGTCGCTCGGCAGTATGCAGACCCACCTCCGCACCCGAACCGATAGATGCCCAGGAACCTGGCCGCAGAAGGAATCGTTCTCCCTCCTCTCAGCCTCATCGTACTACTGACCGAGGCCCCCGGGACGGCCGAAGCCCATTTCACCCACCGAACACCCGGAGAGCAAGGAGGGACCACTAATGTTTGGAATCTACAGCGAACCCACCTATTGTTCTGACAGTTTACAATTTACACAGTTGTGATGTTATCACTTTGACTTTGTGCACTGCACTGTTGACTTCGGCAGATTTCTTTATGGACCCCTCGATGCTGTAGGAAGATACCGCCCACTGATACCGCTTACCTCCACTCATCGTTCTTCGACTCCTCCTCTCCCGCGAGACTCGGCGACTCCCACTTGCCTCTCTTCACTACGAACTCTGACTACACTCCCCAAGAGACACCGCGACCGGAACTTAACATCCGCCGGACATCCGGCGTACGGCCTTCTCAACCGACTTCCGCCGCTTCTGAGCGATCCACACGAAATCACCGTTCACATCGTCTGGCGATATCTAACTCCAGCATCCAAACATCGGAACACTGGATACCATAAGTCCTTCGGAACACACAGCCACCGCACCCTCACTATACTTGCCTCCATTGAACACCCTTGTATACATGCAGGATGCAACGAACACACCCATATCTCCACGACCCTTTGTCGCTATACTCCGCTTTAAGCAACCCGTACCACCTTACAATCGGAGACCACGACTCACCCCATAACCTTGCCTTCCTATAGGGACCCTTCTAACTAACGCCTGCCGTGACTAGGAAGACAACCTGCTGTCACGCCAAGTTGACTGATGGGAGATGCACCTTAAATACTAAGAGCTATAATGCTTCTTCACTGGCATGCTAAGTGACTTCCGGTATTCATCCTATCTCACCTGAAACTCCCACTATATACTCTCTTACTCCTTGGACCTAGTTCCACCCACATAACTCACCTCACGGGGTGAAAAGGCATGATCCCGCAGCTCGATGAGGTCACTCTTGATTTGATTGACGTTTTGATGTTGATTTTTATGCTTTTGGTATTAGTTACGCAGCAGAGGTAAAAGCACTCCTTCTAGTACCACCCTATGCTCTTACACTACAGGTATACCCCCTTAAGCCCCCTTTTTTTGACCGCTGATCCGTTGCATTTATAGTCACAGTTCTCTATCAAATGGCATGACAACGCCTTCCCCCATACCAGGCACCCTATGCTATGTCTCTCCCAAATGCTGAATGGTCGGGCAATCGGGAGATACTCCTGCGAACCGTTACACTCTTATCCTCTCTTGCCTGGTTTGCTTCAACCCCCACGCAGTGGTGTTTAGGGTTGCGCCCACGCAGTTCTCCATGGACGTACCCCTCTCCACCCTGTACTAACCCGATCACCCCCTCTCCCCGAGGTTGGAAGACACTACTTCTCTTCCTCCTCATCGGCATCTTTTAGTGGGCTTACCCCACTCTACACTTATTCCACACACATTATTGAAACTAACACCTCATAACCCCTGCTTAATCAATATTATTGATTGTCTCCAATCCGACAAGCTCCTACAGACGTTATGCATCCCTCTAGCCCACCGCCGTCGGATGGTAGGCCCCACCCACAACTTAAATTATGCTCAGTGAACATCCAGGGCCTCAATACACCCGAAAAACGTGCCCAACTTCTCTCCTCACTACACAAATCTAAAATCCATGACGCCCTAGTTCAAGAAACACACTTCAGATCAGACTCTATTCCTAAATTACGAAACAACCATTACCCTCTAGTATTCCACGCATCCAATGAAGACGCCAAATCTAAGGGGGTGTCTATACTCATTTCAAAACAATGCCCGATCCAAAACATTTCAACCCAACAGGACCCAAAAGGGAGATATCTATTCCTGAAAGGCACGCTTCATAATAAACCGATCACCATAGCTAATCTGTACGCCCCTAATTCCCATCAAGTTACATTCATCCGCAATACTCTCCACCTCCTGACTGCATTTAAATCAGGCACACTAATTGTCAGGGGTGATTTCAATGTCACTCTTTGCCCAAACATAGACTCCTCCAACGGTAACTCAGTCCTGCCATACAGAGCTCTCAAAGCGATTAAATTAGAACTACACACACTCCTGCTCCACGACACATGGCGAACACTCCACCCTAACGGTAAAGACTATACATTTTTTTCTGCCCCTCACAATAAGCATTCGAGATTGGACTATTTTTTTCTTTCTCAACCCGACCTCTCCCACTTAACTAACGCCACCATTGAACCTATGGTACTGTCGGATCACTGCCCAATTACTATGACCTTATCCCTACCTCCCACTTCGCCCACCTCCCGCATTTGGCGCCTCGATAACTCCCTTCTCTCTGACTTGGACACACACTCCAAAACGCTGACTCTCCTCACACATTACTTCTCGGAAAACAATACAAATGACACCGACCCATCCACCGTTTGGGCTGTCCACAAATGTGTATTGAGGGGTCATTTTATCTCCTTGGCAGCTGCACGGGCTAAACTAAGACGAGCTCACATTGACAAACTGACTCAAAGAATACAAACTCTGGAAAAGACTCACAAAGCTTCTAGAGCGCATAACACTTACTCTGAACTCCTTTTAGCTAGGGAGGAACTTCTTACTGCTATAAATGCATCGCTACGTCGGAAATACGCTCTTTCACAGAAAATGTTTTATGAATTCAGCAATAAATCCGGCAAAATGCTGGCCAGAGCCCTACAGACCAAGAAAGCCTCCCACACTATACATATGCTTAAGGATCCCAACGGTAAATCCCTGACTAAAACCGAAGACATCGCCCAACACTTCGTCACCTATTTTTCCAAACTGTATAACCTACCGACTAATGACCCACTCTCTAGAGTTACCACCCGACAGGATGCCATCGACTCTTTTCTCGCACAATACTCTCCCAACCCCCTCCCACCGGAAGACACGGAAGCTCTAGCTTCGACTATTACTATGGACGAAACTCTGACTGCCCTAAAACAACTAAAATCCAGAAAGAGTCCGGGCCCTGACGGTCTCACCACTTGCTATTACAAATCGTTCCCTACTGTCCTGCTCCCTCACTTCCTCAAAGCCTTTAACGCTGCCTCTTCCAATGCATCTACAACGAGAGATCTATTGGAAGCCCATGTAACTCTAATTCCTAAACCAGATAAAGACCCCACTATAGTCTCCAATTATAGGCCCATTTCGCTACTTAATGTAGACATCAAACTATATGCAAAAATTATAGCCAATCGCTTACAACCCTTTTTAACTAAGCTGATTAATTTGGACCAGGTTGGTTTTGTCTCTGGCAGGGAAGCCAGAGACAACACCACTAAGGCCTTGAACATTCACCACTGGCTCACCACATCCAATACTAAAGGGTTTTTCCTGTCTCTCGATGCCGAGAAGGCGTTTGACAGAGTGGCCTGGGACTTCATGGTCGCGACGTTACGCACTGTTGGAATACCTGCCTCTCTGATCCAGATGATAATGCTATTGTACTCCTCTCCCTCAGCAAAGATCAGGGTTAATGGCCACTTGTCATCCGCCTTCTCGGTATCCAATGGTACCCGCCAGGGTTGTCCCCTGTCCCCACTACTATTCTTACTTACTATGGAACCCCTTCTCTGTAAACTCAGGAGTAACCAGGATATTAAAGGCTGAAAAGATGTACAAGGTTGCGGCTTATACCGACGACATATTGCTATTCTTGACAGACCCCGTGACCACCATCCCCAACCTTCGACTTTGCCCTCTTCAAATCTCTATCAAACCTCCAAATTAACTTCAGCAAATCCCACGCCCTCAACATATCCCTCCCACCAAATTTAGTGACACAGTGCAAGGACAACTTCCCATTCACCTGGGCACCTCATGCAATTACCTACCTAGGTATTAAAATCCCCCTAAAACTCTCTGACTTGTTCGCCTCCAACTTCCAAACTGCACTACAAACCATTTAATCTGATCTCCTTAGGTGGCACCTTGGATCCTTTTCCTGGTTCGGTAGACTTGCCATTATAAAAATGAATGTGCTGCCCAGACTACTATATCTGCTACAAGCAATACCAATCAAGCTCCCACCGTCCTTCCATTCCTCATTCAAACGCATGTGTAGAAATTTTATATGGTCATACAACGCTCCGAGATTGAGTTGGGACCGCTTGACGCTTCCTAAACTGAAAGGAGGTCTGGGACTACCAGATATTGCTAAATATCATTGGGCTTGCCACCTAACCAGAGTAGTTGACTGGCGCGTACATAAAGCACACAAGGACTGGGTCCACCTTGAACAATCATCCACCTCGACCCCACTCTCACATCTTCCTTGGCTACACCCGTCTCACATTCCCAAACACATTGCACACCACCCCTTCATAGGCCCCACACTGCACTGTTCCCGCCTAGCCGGTACACATGCCAAATTATTGAATACCCCTGGCCCCATGACCCCCCTGACTGATAACCCGGCCTTTCCGACAAACATTCAGGGCAGTGATCCGACAGTACTGTCCGACAGTCGTGGTCTAACAGCCAAACAATTCTATATCAATGGGGAATTAATGCAACACCAAACCATGTCCGCAACCTTCCCTACATATCAAATATCCTTTTTCAAATCCATGCAAATCACCCATTTCCTTCAGACGACCAAACCCACGTCTCCATGGCACTCTGAATACACCCCATTCGAAAATCTATGTTCTCAAACCGAACCTCAGAAACATGTTATCTCCCAGGTATACGCTCTTCTTTTCTCCTCATACGACATTAAAAATGACTGCTTAGTCAGACGCTGGGAATCAGAACTTAACATAGATTTCTCACCCAGAGAATGGGAAGACGTCTTCACATTCATACATAAGGGTTCGCTTAATGTATCTGTTCAAGAGAACAGATATAAGATCTTCTCCAAATGGTACAGAACCCCCGATCGGATCCATAAATTTCATCCCAGTGTCTCCCCCAACTGCTGGAGGTGCAATACAGCTCCCGGCTCCTTGCTCCACATTTGGTGGGATTGCCCGTTACTCCAACCTTTCTGGAAAGAAATACAATCCCTTATATCCCGTATCACGACATTCCCCATTCCACTCTCCCCTGCATATTTCCTGCTACATCACACCTCTGCATCCACAAGATCCTACAAACGTTCCCTTACTATACACCTCATCAACGCGGCTAACCAATGCATTCCTGTACACTAGAGGTGCTCTTCTCCCCCCTCGATAGAGGAATGGATTCGTAGGGTTGACAAGATTGAGGAGATGGAAAATCTGATCCACCAATCCAAGGACGATACATCCGCCCATGAACAAACATGGGCATGCTGGAAACACTTTAAACAACTTCCCTCCACCCAACAAAACCCCCCTTGAAACCCCCTTCCAACCTTATTAACCATCCACTGCTTACTATATCTCACCTCCGAGCTGACTCACTCAAACGTTTACCCTACTTAATTCACCTATACTCCGTCGGTGACCGCGCCCATCCACAGCAAGATCCCTCACGGGGTGGATGGGTGGGGACATCAATTCGGACACGAAGGCTACCTGTATCTGCCTTTTACACGCATATTACCTACACCCATCTACACTATTCACGATACCTTCCTCCTACTTCTCATACACACTTTGTCCCTACTGCTCTTACCTCTTGCCTGTTTGGAGCTACATAGTTTACTGTTTATGGTTTAAATGATGCCAATCGATGCGTTATGCAGGGATTTTCCCCTGTCCTTACTCTCATGTGAATGTCTATACTCTTTACTGCCTTAATTATCATCATATCCATGGGTGTTTTGCTTTTTTTCAGAAAATTGTTTCTGTTATTGTTAAATATATCTGTATCTGCCAATTTACACTAATAAAATTTCTTTAACAAAAAAATAAAAAGTTTAGCAACCTCATTAATGCTAGCAGGGTTGAATGAGGGAAGTAATGATTGTATCTGTGGACATGGGGTGTTGGGTGGGGGAGGTTTCTGCGTGTTGGAGATCTCCTAATGTAATTGTATCAGTCCTCTTTTTGAAGTGATTGGCGATCTCCTGGGCAGTGAGTGATTTAGAGGGTGGAGGCAGTGGAGGACAGAGTAAGAAAAATTAATGAAGTGGAAAAAAGTGGAACAGAAATGGGTTTAAAGTGATTGTAAAGTCTGAAGGCATTTACCTTCATGCTTTCTATGTATGAAGGTAAAAAATGTCTGTGTGTAGCAGCCCCCCCTAATACTCACCTGGTCTCCCTCTTGATCCAGCGATGTGTACAAGATTCTTAGTTCTCCGGTGGCTAGGAATCTCGTACACATCGGAACGAGATTCTTAGCCACTGGGGACTGCTTGGAATTACCTGCTCATCTGCACTGTTATGACGTGGTGAACATTCTGACACTCTGGGATCAGACATCCTGGTACCACTGCAAAGTAATGAATCAGACAACTCAGTGTATTTAGATTCTGATAGTATTTACTTGAATCAACTGAAAAGGGAGGTATACAACAAGGAGAGAACAAATCTGCTGATCTTTGAGACGACAGCGCCAGCTTAGCAAAATAATTCCTCCGAAAGTCAAAACAAGGTAATAACAGATATGCAGCACGTTAAAACACTTCCTTTGGAAGGTAATACTTTACCCCTGTAGATGAATGTAACCAAACAGACTAGACTGGCTCACTAAAAGAGGTTACCTGGCGGAACTACAATGGCTCTAGTAATGAAAGCTCAGGCCTAAAGGTGATAGTACAAGAGCACTTGTGTAACTCTAACTTTAATGTTCTCGTTGCAGATCTGATGTTCTTCACTGGTATGTCAGGGCTCGTTATTTATAATCCAATTAGGTGTAGGGAGATGTACTACGTTTCTTGTAAAAAGTGAAGTTAAAGCGTTAAAGTTAAACCCTTATGGCATGGGTGGGAATATGTTACATCGCGTGGTAGGCCGCAACCTCTCTCTCTCCGCACGGAGAGGTCCGTCTCATGTCTGGCCCAGGAGGAAGAGAGCAACAGGCAGGTCTACATCAGGAATTTTCATTTTTAATACATGCATAAAAGATAGATTACAGTACATATTCTTGAATTTATGACAGAATACTTTGCCCTGCTGCTCTCTTTTAAGGTATCAGACATTTTGGAATCTAAAGACACCACCATTATCTTCTTCAAATATGGTGTACTTTGCACGAAAGTAGATGTGGTTTCACACAGATGACATAGAGATCAAGTAAAGTGTGTGCAGAAATGTTGCTTACACCAGAACATTCTGTTCACTTTTCCAAGCCAAGAATGGGTTGGGCATATTGTAGCATGAAACAGCAACCTTTCTTAAACTTTCTACCACAGAGGAACCCAAAAGTTATTTTCAAGTCTCTTGAAACCCTGCTTAGACTAATTCAAAGGGGGTGAGCCTCTTACACTGGTGCTCGGTTGAAAGGATGCGCCTCTTACAGTTATGGTCCGAATGCCACCCTTACAGACATCTGAAAATATCTGTGGTGTTGCGTCGCAGGCTCTTCCAAGTGGTGTTGGCTGTAGGTAGACACCATCAAATGGGAGGTCGGTCAGCCACAACTCAAGGAACTTCTAAAGGAGCCCTAGAGTTCTATGAAACTGCGTTTGAGAATGACTGAGTTGGAGCATTTAGATAAATTAAACATCTTAGACTTTTAAGAGAGTGGCAGGCACAGTGGCAGCTTGTTCACATGGGCGTCCGCAGATAGAGGCAAGGGGGGTCAAGTGCCCCCCCCTGGAATCGGGGCCGCTGTCAGCTAGGAGCTCTGGAGCCGAGGAGATAGAGGATGGTATGACCACAGCAAAACTAATCCTGCAGCACACAGAGTAATGTCATATGTAATGCTGGCAGGCCGCTGTCATCCAGAAATCTTTGCCTTGTCAGTGTGCAGGTTACTGATCAGCCTCCCCTCCCTCTTGTCTGGCTCTGTACTCTCTTTTTTTAGCTTCCTAACCTGCTGATAAGATCTCTGGGAGACACTGCAGCTGGCTGGCATTCTGTGTCCAGTGAGGGGTCACACGTTTGGCTGTTAACCATTTCAGCTCAGCTATTAAGCCAGAGCTCTGTGTGCTGCAGTTTGATGTTTTTTGGATGATTTATTGCTGATTCAGGCTAGAAGCTTCACAGACTCATTAACTGTTTACTTTTCTCCACTAATCCTGACCAGATCACTGTAAGACCATTTGAATTTTGGAAAGTGGATGTGTTGCTGTCTTCTGGCACTTGGTTGTACTTTAAAAGGAGGATTACTAACTTAATCTTGAAGAGCTGCTTTAAGTAGAGTAGCGCAGCCCTACTATACACTTTTACACTGAGTTCAGCCATACATCCATTCTCTGACCCTCTCCTGTATCATGTCTGCAGTCTCTGACCCTCTCCTGTATCATGTCTGCAGTCTCTGACCCTCTCCTGTATTATGTCTGCAGTCTCTGACCCTCTCCTGTATCATGTCTGCAGTCTCTGACCCCTCTCCTGTATCATGTCTGCAGTCTCTGACCCTCTCCTGTATCATGTCTGCAGTCTCTGACCCTCTCCTGTATTATGTCTGCAGTCTCTGACCCTCTCCTGTATCATGTCTGCAGTCTCTGACCCCTCTCCTGTATCATGTCTGCAGTCTCTGACCCTCTCCTGTATTATGTCTGCACTCTCTGACCCTCTCCTGTATTATGTCTGCACTCTCTGACCCTCTCCTGTATTATGTCTGCACTCTCTGACCCTCTCCTGTAGTATGTCTGCACTCTCTGACCCTCTCCTGTAGTATGTCTGCAGTCTCTGACCCTCTCCTGTAGTATGTCTTCAGTCTCTGACCCTCTCCTGTATCATGTCTGCAGTCTCTGACCCTCTCCTGTATCATGTCTGCAGTCTCTGACCCTCTCCTGTATCATGTCTGCAGTCTCTGACCCTCTCCTGTATCATGTCTGCAGTCTCTGACCCTCTCCTGTATCATGTCTGCAGTCTCTGACCCTCTCCTGTATCATGTCTGCAGTCTCTGACCCTCTCCTGTATCATGTCTGCAGTCTCTGACCCTCTCCTGTATCATGTCTGCAGTCTCTGACCCTCTCCTGTATCATGTCTGCAGTCTCTGACCCTCTCCTGTATCATGTCTGCAGTCTCTGACCCTCTCCTGTATCATGTCTGCAGTCTCTGACCCTCTCCTGTATCATGTCTGCAGTCTCTGACTCTCTCCTGTATCATGTCTGCAGTCTCTGACCCTCTCCTGTATTATGTCTGCACTCTCTGACCCTCTCCTGTATTATGTCTGCACTCTCTGACCCTCTCCTGTATTATGTCTGCACTCTCTGACCCTCTCCTGTATTATGTCTGCACTCTTTGACCCTCTCCTGTATTATGTCTGCACTCTCTGACCCTCTCCTGTATTATGTCTGCACTCTCTGACCCTCCCCTGTATTATGTCTGCACTCTCTGACCCTCCCCTGTATTATGTCTGCACTCTCTGACCCTCTCCTGTATTATGTCTGCACTCTCTGACCCTCTCCTGTAGTATGTCTGCACTCTCTGACCCTCTCCTGTAGTATGTCTGCAGTCTCTGACCCTCTCCTGTAGTATGTCTGCAGTCTCTGACCCTCTCCTGTAGTATGTCTGCAGTCTCTGACCCTCTCCTGTAGTATGTCTGCAGTCTCTGACCCTCTCCTGTAGTATGTCTGCAGTCTCTGACCCTCTCCTGTAGTATGTCTGCAGTCTCTGACCCTCTCCTGTAGTATGTCTGCAGTCTCTGACCCTCTCCTGTAGTATGTCTGCAGTCTCTGACCCTCTCCTGTAGTATGTCTGCAGTCTCTGACCCTCTCCTGTAGCATGTCTGCAGTCTCTGACCGTCTCTTGTAATGTGTCTTGCACATATACAAAAATTACATTTAAATCCTGCAAGGCTATTTAAAAAAACACCTGAATATATTCAAAAAATATGGGGATTTGGTCACACTATATGGCAGCCCACTTACTGCGTCAAAGTACCCCTTAATTAGTGGGTCCTACACTGGTAAAAGAATGAAAGATCCTGCGTCTCAACCATTGGAGATGCATTCCTCTTTTATCATCTTTATGCTATTGTGCCCATATAACTGCTATTGAGGCACACCAGCATCTATATGGGCACAAAAGCAGCTATATGGGCACAACAGCATAAAGATGCTATTGTGTCCATACAGATTTTAAAATCTCCACTGTCTTAAGCCAATGCTGCACCATGCAGGTGTATTTTTTATTTATTTTTTGTAATTGATTGATTGCCTAATTGTATGTTTATTTATACCTTTACTTGCTGTGGTCGCTCGCAGCATATTTTGCATGGTTTTGCATGTGGCTCAGATCACCACAGCAAAACCAGGTACACTCTCTACCCCAAAAAGTGCCCATGCTTGTTCAGTTAACTGTTCAGCTCTCTGATAGCAGTTTACAGTTTAAAAGTAACCCACAGATAAAGAATAAAAATACTTTATTAGAAATGGTCAAATATCCTCATTAACTCTTAAAGGAAGCATCCTCCCATGTTTTAAAAAAATGTCAAAGGTCCCCACCCTCATTGCAATGCACACTCTGACTGGTAGCCAAATATAAACACTTGTTATTTCTTTATCAGCTTTTATGCAGCTTTCAAGTGAGGAGGGAGAACGCATTCAGACACCTCATACAATAAGCATAACTATAACTGTCAAGGGACCATGAACACAGCGATGTGCTAACTGGTGTAAGATCCAGGTTTGGCGGAGGAGGGTGAGGAAAAAGCTTACTTTACGAAGGTAAGACAAGGCTGTGAAATAGTTATCACAGCCTACAACACTGCCAGTCACCACTAGAAGGAGACTCACCCAAAATCTAGCAATTTGGACACACAAAGCTGCACTCTAGCAGTTACGTGATTCCCACATACTTCTGAGATTCCCTAAGCTATCATGTGAGCCGGGATGTTTGAACTCCATGGGCACACTCACCTTTCCTGCTTCACATACACAAACACACACACTTGCATGACCCAAAGCAGCTTGCCACCATCTGTAGTTTGTCAGCTGACTGGTCTGCTAGGCAACCTTACACAAGCACAGATCCCTACATAGTTACATAGTAGGTGAGGTTGAAAAAAGACACAAGTCTAACCTATGAAACCCTGTTGCTGGCAATGTGATCTGTCCCTGTATAATGCAGATACGGTAGTCTTTACACACTGGCACTAATCTGCATGCCCATCTCATTTTATTTCAGCCACTTGCTGTAATTAAGGAGCACAAAAGGGCTCAGCTACACAATGCAATCTCATATAGACCGACAATTCAGCATAAAATTACTAGTAATATAATGCAACAATCTCTCCAGGAGTTATGAATTCTTAGCTTAGTACATAGAAGGCCATTTATTTATTTATTATTTATTTAATATTTATTATCCCTAGGTCAGCAGTGCATGGAAATATGTACAGAAGTATAAAGAAAAGACAGGAAAGCAAGTAGCATACAGAAATAATACGTTTTTGCTATAAAATAAAAAGGGAGAAAAACAAAAATAAAATTTACCATTTGGGCATTTTCATCCCGTTGACAATAGCACGCCAGAAAATCAAGTCATCTCCATGTTTTTGAACTTGCTCTAGACAAATTACACTGTTCACTTTCACGTTACATAGAGGTAGGGATGTAGTACTGACTCTAAGACCACTTTCACACTGAGGCGCTTTTCAGGCGCTTTCACGCTAAAAACAGCG
The DNA here is from genome assembly GCA_028564925.1 of Lithobates sylvaticus. Classification (NCBI taxonomy): domain Eukaryota; kingdom Metazoa; phylum Chordata; class Amphibia; order Anura; family Ranidae; genus Lithobates; species Lithobates sylvaticus. Next base: position 307,449,637 of record CM053027.1, on the reverse strand, counting down.
CCTAAAAAGCTCACGAAAACTTATTTCCATTAAAATCAATGAACGCTTTCACACTGGGGCAGTGTGCTGGCAGGGCTGTGAAAAACTCCCCTCCCCATTGAAATGAATGGAAAGCTCTTCAAAAGCACCTGAAAAGCTCTTCAAAAGCGCTTAGTGTTTTTACTGGCAGTTTAGAAGCGATTCAGTGTGAAAGTGGCCTAAGTCTTGGTCAATCACCTTTGGATGTGGTACCTCTGCTGATTTGAGTAAAGTTGTTGTCCATTGAAATGGCCACTTATGGACCAGCTGGTTCTAATAGCAGAATCAGAGCTTGGATTTCTGACACCAACAAATATTCCCAAATATATTCCCAATTGAAGTGAGTCCAAATACAACATGACTAGCACAAGCAGGATCCATAAAACTGTTAATTGGTCCCTACTTTGTTTTATAATGCCAGGTCATTTTTGCATCGACATGTAGCTCATAGTTTGTATTGTCAGAAGGAAAAACTGTCATGTCCCCACAACTATATTAGAAGAGAAGTATGGTTTTCAAAAAAACGAATATTTATACTCAGCTAGGTGGATGCAGCATCGATCCCCTGCCAGCTCTGAAGTGAGAACTGAGCAGTCAAACACTGTTGATTGCTCAGTTCTCCCCCTCTGCTCTGAGCAGAGAGCCGCGACTGTCAATCCCTGGAGCGTTGGGCTTTGGAGGAGGTGGGAGGGGTTGGCTCAGGCTCTTGGCAGATTGCTGAGTGGCTAAACCAGGTGGTGATCCAGGCTTCTTGGTGGATCCTGACCATATGGACTGACCCAGAGCCTGTACCAGCTCTGTGATGTCAGCCAAAAATGGATCACATGAGTGCAGAATGAACTGCACTCCTGTGACCCACAAGAGACATATAGCCAAAAAACACAGGAATTGGGAAGAGTGGGGGAACACAGATATTTAATTAAATATAACTCATCAAAGACCACATAAAAAAAAATGCAAATTACTATCATAAAACACTATCTCCTCAACTGAGAAAACAGTGTGTATCTTCAGCACATGTAGCCCTGCCAAACAGATCTGGTCCAGGAGGACGTCATCAGGGGCCATGAACAGCAGTTGTCCGGTCTGTAAACTGTGAACCAGTTGGGTTCAGTGCAAACCCATGCTTGATCCCAACCCTAGCACCTAAAGAATTAGTTGCATATTAAAGCTAGGAGTGTGAAGCTGTGTGAGAGCCAGTTGCTGTAAGACATGGCTATGTGCATTCATGATGTGATTTAAAAAAAAATGCATAATAAATAGATAGAGCAGCTGCAGCTTAAACAAATGTAAAGAGTCAGTACAGAATTTACTTGTGCCTTTCTTTTCTGTTTTTGTGTATTTTATTTATTAATGTTAAAAAACATCAAATAACAGTGAAAACACAGACATTGTTGTGTTCAGTTTCTATATTTGTGTTATAGTTTTTATGTGCACTTTTATTCCTATGGTAAAAAAAGCTTCAAAGAATCAAAATGAGCAAACATTCATTATTTATCTGTAGAATGTCATTGCGTACCAGTAAGGTAAGTTTTATGCACCAAATGATCACATCTTCACATTGCATCATAGTGCACCAAAGAATATATATATGGCTATATTCCCTTATAGCCATAGCTATAATTAAAGTTGAGCTGGCCATACATTATACAATTTACGTGTTCAATTTCCTTTAGATTTACTTTCAACTGTGTAGCGCAATGGCCTGCCTGATTGCACACAAATTGAAAGTGTTTAGGTTTAAAGCATCACCTATGAAGATTTTTGGGTAACATAGTTTTTCGCAATATTACGGACGCACACAATTTCAAGACTTGACATGTTTGATATCTATTTACTCCATGCAACACCATCTTTTATTTTCTTACCAAAAAAATGGGTATTATATTGTGTGTGTTTGCACTAAACTGTATGTTATTATATTTTTTCTGAAAATATGCATTTGATAAAGTCATACAAATGTCCTTATGCATTAACAGTTTCAACTACTATCTTATCTTATATCTTATTCTACAGGGCCTCTACTTTCAGAAAATATATAGTGTGCTGAGGGCTTTAAGTAATTTTATAGGCAAAATATGAGATTTGTAAATGTGTGCGCAAAAAGAAAAAATTGCTCTAGTGCCAAAGCAGTTAAGGATAAACCCTGCCCCATCTCTCCCTCTCATATTGTGGCCTAAAGAGGCCACTTACCTATTCTACAGACACTGTACAATTTTGGTGGACATTGGGGTTTATTTACTAAAGCTAGAGAGTGCAAAATCAGGCTCACTTCTGCATAGAAACCAATCAGCTTCCAGGTTTTATTGCCAAACCCTAAGTGTCGGTTCACACTGAGGCAGCACGACTTGCAGCGCGACTGCCTCAGGCGACCTGGACACGACAGCCGCGGCGCACTTGCAAAACGACTTCTGTATAGAAGTCAATGCAAGTCGCCTCAACTCGCCCCCAAAGTCGTACAGGAACCTTTTTCTAAGTCGGGCGGCTAAGTCGCCTGACAAGTCGTCCCAGTGTGAACCGAGCCGAACTGAACCAGCTGAGGTTAGAAGCTGATTGCCTATCATGCACAGCTACACCACATTCTGAGTGCTCCGGCTTTAGTAAATCTACCCCATTGTCTCTAAAATAATTCAAATTTTCTTTTTAGAATAACTTTATTATTTTATTACAATTTATTTTTCTTTTTAACTTTATTGCTATGTAATAGCATGGGCAGGTGAAAGGTTCTCTTTTGTGAAGACATCGGGGTCTATTAGACCCCTGGTGTATCCCCTGCTTCCGCTGCAGTTAATCAAGTACACATTGTGCTTGATTAGCTGCTTCACTGGCTTCAGTAGACAGGGAATTAACTGAAAGTGATAGTAATAAAGTGCTTGTCACTTACAGTTTCATTACTTGCATGGGAGATGGGGGAATAGATGTTCCCCAATCTCCTATTGCCCTCACAGCTGGGGCAGTTTACATTGGTCCCAGGCTCCCCAGATGAATGGGAGAGCCTGGGAACCACCACTGGCAGCAGTAGGTGATGGTGGAGGGGAAGGGGGGCATGACCTGGTCGGAGTCTAGGCTGAGGTTGCCACTCCATTCATCGCAGTATGACACCATAGATGTGCGACTTCCAGGGGTCATCCTTCCTTCCTTCCTTGAGCAGCAGGTGATGGGGGAGGGAAAGGGAAAGGAGAGGGGCGTCCTAGATCACTGACTAAAAAAAAAGTAATAACAAGCTCATGGCTACTACCGCAGCCACGATGTTTGTTTAGTCCAAACATTCTAAAATGGCCTAAGGATGGCAAGTGGTTAAAATATTGGTGTTTTTTCTATGTTGCTCTTGAAGTTGAATTAAAAAGTAGACCATCTCCCTGCTGTATGGTATTTTTTTATTTTATTTTTTTGTTACATGCCATGGCAGTGCCCAGCTCCCCATGCCTTTATTTGATAATCCCTTGCCTATTGGCCTTGAAAATGGCCAGAATTTTCAAGGTTAATCTCTTATAGACGTCAGTTTTATTGTCAAAGTTTTCAGACCTCATGATAAACACCCAGGAAACCAACCCAAATACTTTGCTCATCCCTAATTGTGGCAAATAAATCTGGTTTAGGCTGTACAAGAAGACATTACACATCAGTTTTTATTAGGGCTGCGGAAATTAATGATGAATTCCTCGATTAATCTTAAATTCTTTTGATCGATCAAAATTCTTTTGATCGGTACTCACCTGTCTGCCGGCTTCCGGGTCTTCAGGGAGTTCCGTCAGAGATCTGGTGACGTCGCGAACATCAACGTCACCAGACTCCTCCCCCCTTCCCCAAGTGCCTCCGTCTGCTAACGAAGGGAAGGGGGAGGAGTCCGGTGACGTTGAAGTTCTGATTGATGTAACGCGTACAGTGAGGAGCTACTCATGGCGTCACCCGCTGCTGCCCTACGGAACTAACACGATTGACGGCTTTACATGCTGTGCTTTTATCATCTTTATGTGAGTAGTTTGTGTTTGAACAGAGAGATGTAGAGTTGTAATGCAAGGAGATCAGCTAAAAGTAGTTGGATCTGTTTGTGCGTTTTAATTAATGAAAATTAGTTGATTAAAAAAAAAATCGATTAATTGAACACGAAAATTTTAATCAGTAACAACCCTAGTTTTTATTCTTAGACATGACCCACTGTGCTTATTGTTGGGTATCCTATTGAGCCAGGTTAGAGCTGTCATAAACCTGTAGAAAGCTATTTGACAGTATACTGGTTTTACACTGTCAGGATGACAGTTCGGGTGTTTATAAGCTGTGTACAATAAATTACATACTCAGTAGTATATATAACACAAATAAAGGGAGATTTTACTTCCAGCAGTTGCTATAAACTGTGTTTGACCCTTATTGCCGGAGAGAGATTAGCGTAGCTGTCTAAGCTGGCACCACACTGAACTGCTGCCTGTAATTAATAAGAATCTTCCACTTGGGATGCAGGCAGGGACTTTTCTCTAGAGCTGCCTCACTCGGCTGGATGCAGGATCGTTTGATGTGAATCTAAACTGTTCCTGATGGATTTCGGAGTTTTACCCAGTGCTTCGTTTCATGGGATTTGTGTTGTGTGCGCTTTTTCAGTGTTTATCTCAGATGAATGATGTATTGTGTAATGCACAGTTGTGGAACATCTCCAAGCATTGTGCGGTTTTTCAGCCCACGTGCAAAGTAACAAACACCATTCTGAGACTTTATTCACATGAGTCTTTTGCTTTTACCATTGTGACCCTCATTGTACTCTGTTCCCTGTGCAGAGATTTATTTTGTCATGTGATCTTACACAGTTAAAGTGGGCCTTTCAACGACTGTGTCTGAATGAATAAATTCTTGGCATGTCTAAAAAAACAGAAACAGTATAATTTTTTTTAAAAACACTTCATTTTTTATCATTAAAAAAGCTACAATTAAATTCCAGTTCAATGGTTTTGCCTAGGCTGAGATGATGAAATCAGTGTGCTGCAAGCAAGAGACAACTGGCAGGGGTTTCTGTTGCCCAGTTGACTGTCATAACCCTGTACAGCACCGTCACATTAAGAATTTACAGTACAAAATTGATTCATTTGTAAAGTATGATCTATGCATTAACTGTAATTATGTCTCTATATATTATACATGGTTATTCACTATGGAGAAGGATTTGTGCTACTTTAATATAATGTCTTGTACAGTGATTTTAACTTTTGTTTTAGCCTATGGGGACCATGGCACAGTTTGAATAAATAATATATTGCCTTCTTACTTTATTGCTGCCTACAAATTAAATCAATCATGCTATTAAAATTATATAGTTACAGAAAATGTTTAAATATCCAGGGTTAGGAGCCAGGGTTGATCCTGAAAATATATATGGTATCTCACAAAAGTGAGTACACCCCTCACATTTTTTTAAATATTGTATTCTATCTTTTTATGTGACAACACGAAGAAATTACACTTTGCTACAATGTAAAGTAGTGAGGGTACAGCTTGTATAACAGTGTAAATGTGCTGTCCTCTCAAAATAACTCAACACACAGCCATTAATGGCTAAACCGCTGGCAAAAAAAAGTGAGTACACCCCTAAGTGAAAATGTCCAAATTGGGCCCAAAGTGTCACTATTTTGTGTGGCCGCCATTATTTTCCAACACTGCCTTAACCCTCTTTGGAATGGGGTTCACCAGAGCTTCACAGGTTGCCACTGGAGTCCTCTTCCACTCCTCCATGATGACATCACGAAGCTGGTGGATGTTAGAGACCTTGCGCTCCTCCACCTTCCATTTGAGGATGCCCCAAAGATGCTTGTTAGGGTTTAGGTCTGGAGACATGCTTGGCCAGTCCATCACCTTTACCCTCATCTTCTTCAGCAAAGCAGTAGTTGTCTTGGAGGTGTGTTTGGGGTCATTATCATGTTGGAATATTGCCCTGCGGCCCAGTCTCCGAAGGGAGGGGATCATGCTCTGCTTCGGTATGTCACAGTACATGTTAGCATTCATGGTTCCCTCAATGAACTGTAGCTCCCAAGTGCTGGCAGCACTCATGCAGCCCCAGACCATGGCACTCCCACCACCATGCTTGACTGTAGGCAAGACACACTTGTCTTTGTACTCCTCACCTGGTTGCCGCCACACAAGCTTGACACCATCTGAACCAAATAAGTTTATCTTGGTCTCATCAGACCACAGGACATGGTTCCAGTAATCCATGTCCTTAGTCTGCTTGTCTTCAGCAAACTGTTTGCGGGTTTCTTGTGCGTCATCTTTAGAAGAGGCTTCCTTCTGGAATGACAGCCATGCACACCAATTTGATGCAGTGTGCGGCGTATGGTCTGAGCACTGACAGGCTGACCCCCCACCCCATTCAACCTCTGCAGCAATGCTGGCAGCACTCTTATATCTATTTCCCAAAGACAATCTCTGGATATGATGCTGAGCAAGTGCACTCATCTTCTTTGGTTGACCATGGCGAGGCCTGTTCTGAGTGGAACCTGTTCTGTTAAACCGCTGTAGGGTCTTGGCCACCGTGCTGCAGCTCAGTTTCAGGGTCTTGGCAATCTTCTTATAGCCTAGGCCATCTTTATGTAGAGCAGCAATTCTTTTTTTCAGATCCGCAGAGAGTTCTTTGCCATGAGGTGCCGTGTTGAACTTTCAGTGACCAGTATGAGAGAGTGAGAGCGATAACACCAAATTGAACTGCTCCCCATTCACACCTGAGACCTTGTAACAATAATGAGTCACATGACACCAGGGAGGGAAAATGGCTAATTGGGCCTAATTTGGACATTTTCACTTAAGGGTGTATTCACTTTTGTTGCCAGCGGTTTAGACATTAATGGCTGTGTGTTGAGTTATTTTGAGGGGACAGCAAGTTTACACTGTTATACAAACTGAACACTCACTACTTTAGATTGTAGCAAAGTGTAATTTCTTCAGTGTTCTCACATGAAAAGATATAATAAAATATTTACTAAATTGTGAGGGGTGTACACACTTTTGTGAGAGACTCTATTTTCTTTCCTAACTGAAATTATCTAGAAAACTTTAGAAATCATCTCTCTTGGAAGCTAGGTAATCAATTTACTTAGCAGATTGAACAATGCCAGCACATATTTGGGTCTGTACAAATCTTATGATTCATTTCAGTTTGTTTACATGGCTTTCACTTAGATTTTTGAATACAGAAAATGCCAGGTGAGGTAGTACAAAGCATACCAACACAGGTTATAATATCAGGTACACAGAGGAGATAAAGAAAATCACACCGAGATGTGCAATGGTCAAATATCTATAATATATTAGGTGTTATAAACATGAAAATTGAAAGTAGACAACACAATTTATGTGTTCTCCAGATTGGGGGATCTAGATGACAATTGATAGAGCAATTGGGTCAAGGGTGGTACAGGTAAATGGTATCTAAGAGGTATGAGCAGTCCAGGTTGGTCCCATCTGCAGCATTTTATATTACAGAGAATATACATGTAAAAGCATGAAGTCAAAGTTGGAAGAGTAGGTATAGTCTGATCTGTGAAGATGGATGTGAGATTCTTATTTAAAATATATATTGCTTAACCACTTCAGCCCCGGACCATTTGGCAGCCAAAGGACCAGAGGTCTTTTTTCAATTTCGCACTGCACTACTTTAACTGGTAATTGCGCGGTCATGCAATTTTGTAACCAAACGAAATTTGCGTCCTTTTCTTCCCACAAATAGAGCTTTCTTTTGATGGTATTTGATTGCCTCTGTGATTTTTATTTTTTGCGATATAAACGGAAAAAAGAGCGAAAATTTTGAAAAAAAAAAGAGATTTTCTACTTTTTGTTATAAAAAAAAAATCTAATAAACTCAATTTTAGTCAAACATTTGGGCCAAAATGTATTCAGCCACATGTCTTTAGTAAAAAAAATGCCAATAAGCGTATATTTATTGGTTTGCGCAAAAGTTATAGCGTCTACAAACTAGAGTACATTTTCTGGAATTTACACCGCTTTTAATTTATGACTGCCTATTTCATTTCTTGAGGTGCTAAAATGGCAGAGAAGTACAAAACCCCCCCAAATGACCCCATTTTGGAAAGTAGACACCCCAAGCTATTTGCTGAGAGGCATGTTGAGCCCATTGAATATTTTTTTTTTTTAGTCCCAAGTGATTGAATAAAGACAAAAATAAAAAAGATTTTTTTTTTTTTCAAAAAGTTGTCACTAAATGATATATTGCTCACACATGCCATAGTTATATGTGGAATTGCACCCCAAAATACATTTTGCTGCTTCTCCTGAGTATGGGGATACCACATGTGTGGGACTTTTTGGGAGCCTAGCCGCGTACGGGGCCCCGAAACCCAAGCACCGCCTTCAGGATTTCTAAGGGTGCAAATTTTTGATTTCACTCCTCACTACCTATCACAGTTTCGAAGGCCATAAAATGCCAAAATAGCACAAAACCCCCCCAAATGACCCCATTTTGGAAAGTAGACACCCCAAGCTATTTGTTGAGAGGCATGGTGAGTATTTTACAGCTCTCATTTGTTTTTGAAAATGAAGAAAGTAAAGAAAAAAAAAATTTTTTTTTCTTTTTTCAATTTTCAAAACTTTGTGACAAAAAGCGACATCTGCAAAATACTCACAATACCTCTCAGCAAATAGCTTGGGGTGTCTACTTTCCAAAATGGGGTCATTTTGGGGGGTTTTATGCCATCTGGGCTTTCAATGGCCTCCGAAACTGTGATTGGCAGTGAGAAGTGAAATAAAAAAATTACACCCTTAGAAAGCCTGAAGGCGGTGATTGGTTTTTGGGGTTCCGTACACAGCTAGGCTCCCAAAAAGTCCCACACATGTGGTATCCCCGTACTCAGGAGAAGCAACAGAATGTATTTTGGGGTGTATTTCTACATATGCCCATGACATGTTTGAGCAATATATCATTTAGTGACAACTTTTTGTAAAAAAAATATATATATTTTTTTTTTTTCATTATTCAATCTCTTGGGACAAAAAAAAAAAATATTTAATGGGCTCAACATTGCTCTCATCAAATAGCTTGGGGTGTCTACTTTCCAAAATGGGGTCATTTGGGGGGGGTTTGAACTGTCCTGGCATTTTATGCACAACATTTAGAAGCCTATGTCACACGTCACCCACTCTTCTAACCACTTGTAGACAAAGCCCTTTCTGACACTTTTTGTTTACATGAAAACATATTTTTTTTTTGCAAGAAAATTACGTTGAACCCCCAAACACTATATATAATGTTAAAGCAAAGGCCCTACAGATTAAAATGGTGGGTGTTGCATTTTTTTTTTCCACACAGTATTTGCGCAGCGATTTTTCAAACGCATTTTTTGTGGAAAAAATACACTTTTTTTTATTTTAATGCACTAAAACACACTATATTGCTCAAATTTTTGATGAAATAAAAAATATGATCTTAGGCCGAGTACATGGATACCAAACACGACATGCTTTAAAATTGCGCACAAACACGCAGTGGAGATAAACTACATACATTTTTAAAAGCCTTTAAAAGCCTTTACATGATACCACATTAGATTCACGGAGGAGGTCTACTGCTAAAATTACTGCCCTCGATCTGACCTTCGCGGTGATACCTCACATGCATGGTGCAATTGCTGTTTACATATGACGCCAGACCAACGCTTGTGTACGCCTTTGCGCAAGAGAAGGGGGGGCAGGGGTGCTTTTTTTTTTTTTTTTTGTTTTTTTTTTTATTTATTTAGCTTTTTTATTTTATTTTTAAACTGTTCCTTCCATTTTTTTTCTTTGTTATGATTTTTATTGTTATCTCAGGGAATGTAAATATCCCCTATGATAGCAATAGGCAGTGACAGGTACTCTTTTTTTGAAAAAATTGGGGTCTATTAGACCCTAGATCTTTCCTCTGCCCTCAAAGCATCTGACCACACCAAGATTGGTGTGATAAAATGCTTTCCCAATTTCCCAATGGCGCGGTTTATATCCGGGAGGGGGGACATTCCCTCCCACTGCTTGTAAAAGCAGTCTAGAGGCTAATTACCCGCTAGAATTGCTTTTACATGAAAGCCGATCACTGGCTGAAAAGAATGATACCAAGATGATACCTAAACCTGCAGGCATCATTCTGGTATAACCATTCAAAGTCCAGCAACATACTGGACATATATTGTAATCTTTTTTTTTTCATGCAGCCTCTTGGCTGAACGAAAAAAAGAGATTGATTGGTGGGTATGCCCACCATTAGAATACCTCCCTTCATCCACCCACTTCTAATGATGGGCATACATGCACCATTTATATATGCCGATGCATGGGGGCATCCTCCCGCAAAAGTTATGCCGTGTACACACGGTCGGAATTTCGACCGTATGTACGTGGCATTAGGAGCCAATCGCTCCTCCCCCCCCTGCTGCCCCCATGCTTCGGCATATATGCTCTTTTTTTTAACTGTGGTGGTGAAATCACCTCCTACAGTGTTGGAGTCGCGTCTTTATGTATCGTGGGAGCAAACGCTGTTGCTGTCAAGATAAATAAATCCGCGTTGCAACTGAATGGCGCACCTGAAAACAAAAAAATGCTTAACACTAAAACACAGTAAACAAAATTACATACCTGAAAAGCAAGCATGATAAAACATGATAAAACATAATAAAACATTGCAGAATAGAATGGAGTAAAAAAAGAGCAACAATAGAGAGAGAATAGAGTGAGAGAGAGAACAATAAAACGACAACTATTTTATTTTTTTTTTATTTTTTTGAGATTCACAGGTAAAAAAGCTCCTGACTGAAGCGACTGAATCAAAACGCTACCACAAAAAAAACTGTTAGCGATCGCAGGGATCAGGCCTGACTCTGCGAACGCTGCAGTTATGTGTGCTTAGTGTTTTGTAAGTGACAGTGATCGATCGATACTGCACTTGGGTGGGCTGGGCTGGGCGGAGGGGGAAAACGCAGGTGCTAGCAGGTATCTGGGCTGATCCCGCTAACAATGCGTTTTTTTTTGGAACCCTAAACTGCTGGGACGCTAGTTTAGATCTGATCAGATCAGATATTGATCTGTTCAGATACTGTGCCACTAAGGGAGGTGTATGCTTTGTGCGTGGGTGTTTGCGGTACTGGCACTAACCTGGGGCGACGCAGACCTTATTTGACCCTAAAACCTAATTGATATCACCCGCCGGGCGATCAGGGGGTTAAACCGTTATTGGGTAATAAATGGCGGGTGCCCTGACAGTATAAAAAACAAGCTAACTAACCAGCGTCACCCGTAACAGTAATACAAAAAAAAACTGGTTACCTATCGACACTAATGCAGCGATCAGAAAAACGATCGCTTAGTGACACTGGCAAAAGGGGGTGAAAGGGTTAACTAGGGGCAATCAGGGGGTTAAACCTTTATTAGGTAATATATGGGGGTACCTGACGCTATATAAAAACCTGACGGGGAACCTAAATAACGAAATAACTAACTGGCTAACCAGCGTCACCAGTGACAGTTATACAGTGATCACTGGTGAAAGGGTTAACTCTAGGGGCAATCAGGGGGTTAAAACCTTTATTTAGGTTGTAATATGGGGGTACCTGACCTATAAACCTATTTATGAACCTATATAAACATGGCGGTTACCTAAAAAAAAAAAAAATGGTTACCTAGCGACACTAATGCAGCGATCAGAAAAACGATCGCTTAGTGACACTGGCAAAAGGGGGTGAAAGGGTTAACTAGGGGCAATCAGGGGGTTAAAACCTTTATTAGGTAATATATGGGGGTACCTGACGCTATATAAAAAACCTGACGGGGAACCTAAATAACGAAATAACTAACTGGCTAACCAGCGTCACCAGTGACAGTTATACAGTGATCACTGGTGAAAGGGTTAACTCTAGGGGCAATCAAGGGGTTAAAACCTTTATTTAGGTTGTAATATGGGGGTACCTGACCTATAAAACTATTTATGAACCTATATAAACATGGCGGTTACCTAAAAAAAAAAAAATGGTTACCTAGCGACAGCAGTGACACTAATACAGCGATCAGAAAAACGATCGCTTAGTGACACTGGCAAAAGGGGGTGAAAGGGTTACCTGGGGGGCAATCAAGGGGTTAAACCTTTATTAGGGGGGGGGGTAGGGGGCTACCTTGGACCTAAAACTAACTGCCCTGACAGTTATTACAGTCACACTGACACTAAATGCAGTGATCAGTAAAAAAATGATCACTGCAATTAGTGACACTGTGACTGGGGGGGGAGGGGGTGATCTGGGGGGTGATCAGGGGGTGACAGGGGGGTGGAATATGTGCCTAACTGTACTGGTGTCAGTGTAGTGTTGTGCACTAACCTTAACATGTTCGCCGCTCGGCGTCTCCGGTCACATAGACCGGCGCACCGAGCGTGACATCACTTCCGCCTTCCTGTCTATACAATAGACAGGAAGGGGAAGTTTCTCATTGGCCAGGAGCGATCGCGAGGGGGTGGCCAGAAACCACTGGCCGTCCCCTCGTCCCGGATCGCTCCTGAAGCGATCCCGACCGTCCCCGCCGGCGGAGGGGGGTCCGATCGGACCCCCCAACCGCCGGAAGAATGTCACGTACAGGTACGTGATTCTGCCTGTACGTGCCATTCTGCCGACGTATATATACAGGGGGCGGTCGGCAAGTGGTTAACCTGGTCATGACTTCAATGAAGTAAAAAGAAAGGGCTATCCACATTGTAACCAATTGTTTGATTACTTGCACTAAAAATATGTGAAATGGGACCAAATGCTTGTTTGGGGATTCTCATAATTTCCTATATTAGAAAGGCTTACCAATGGTCTTTTTGTAAGTTTTGCTAGAACAGTATTAATATAGTGATACACTTTGGTCCATGAGCACCCATCTCATTTTTAAGTTTGAGCAAACTTTTTTTTTTCTTTGAAAAATTACAGGTCATTTAAATTCCAGAAAACATACAGATATAAATGAAAAAGAAAATAATATGTACCGTATTTATCGGCGTATAACATGCGCCGGCGTATAACACACACCCCAAGTTTAGGAGGGAATTTTAAGGAAAAAAACTTTTAGGAGGGAAGTTTAAGGGAAAAAAACTTACATTTAAATGCCCATCAATGCAGCCTTGCCCAGTGTCCATCTGCAGCCTTGTCCGGAGTATTTGCAGCCTTGTGTCTCTTTGCAGCCCTGTGTCTCTTTGCAGCTCTGTGTCTCTTTGCAGCTCTGTGTCTCTTTGCAGCTTTGTGTCTCTTTGCAGGCCTGTGTCTCTTTTCAGCCCTGTGTCTCTTTGCAGCCCTGTGTCTCTTTGCAGCTTCATTGCAGGAATTTAAAATTGGCGCAGATCTCCGCTGATTGGGAGCGGAGCGAGCGCCGCTGACATAAACAAAGCCGAGTGTACTCGGCTAGTCTCGGCTCCTCTCGCAGTCCCCCTTACGTGACTGTGAGCGGAGCCGAGACTAGCCGAGTGTACTTGGCTTTGTGTATGTTGGTGGTGCTCGCTCCGCTCCGCTCACAGTCACACCCAGTCCCGCCCCTATGATGGACATAACACAGGTCCAATGGCGGGACTGGGCGTGATTGCGAGCGGAGCGAGTACCGCCGACATACACAAAGCCGAGTACACTCAGCTAGTCTCGGCTCCGCTCACAGTCACGTGGGCAGCGCTCCGCTCACAATCAGCGGAGATCGGCAGGATCGGATTTTAAGGGGAAAAAAGTGTGTGTTATATGTCGATAAATACGGTATGTATGCCTTATATTTTCTTCACTAGTATTGAATTTTTTTGTGGTTTGTTTCTCTAGGCCCCTGGTGCCCACACTCTGGTCTAAGGGCCACATGCAGCAGCCATTTGGCACTTATTCAGCAGCCCTCAAAACCACTTAATTTTTGGCTTACCTGTAAAATCAATTTCTTGGAGTACTACAAAGTCAATTAATCTGATGGCTGAAGAAAAAAAAGGGCACCACATCCATGATTAAACAAGAAATAAGAGCAAACAGGTGGACTTTATCGATACCCACAGATTACATATACTGGACAAATGAGATAAAAGTTCAAAATGTATTTAAAAATAATTGGAAAGATAAAAACCATTGAGTCAAAATTCTCCCTTATTAGGCTAACTTTGGGGTGAGAGTGGGAGTGCAAAGGCCAAGGCCATTATACAGGGAGAAAATAGAATATAGGAGTATTGGATTAATTTATATTAAGGGTACTTAACACTGTAAGCTTGGCTGAGGCTGTGAAAAAAAAGGAAAAGAAAATCACCCACCTATAGACTGTCGAAGAGTTATATGAGTTATCCAAACACAGATTATGTACCTCAATAGTGCGCACTTTCACCCTCTTCCTGCCCAGGCCAATTTTCAGCTTTCAGTGCTGTCGCAGTTAATTTTTTATCATTTTCTTTTGGTGGTATTTAATCACCACTGGGATTTTATTTTTTTTTGTTAAAAAAAGAAAAAGAAAAAAGTTTTGAAAAAAAAAGTTGTTTTTTGTTTTCTGTCCAAAAATTGTATAAATAATAGAACTGTTACTGATTAAAATTTTTGTGTTCGATTAATCAACTAATTTCGATTAATTATAACGCACACACAAATCTAACTACTTTTAGCTGATCTCCTTGCATTGCAACTCTGCATTAGTCAGTGGTAAATGTGGTATACACTATATACAATCACCCAACACTAGTTAGTTTCCACAATCCATGACTTAACGTCACAGTTCACACATACTTTTTAAATTCAAACTGTAGCACTGACGTAAGTAATTTTTTTTTCCACAGTAGCGTGACAATCCCTCTACCTCCGGTCTAACTAATCACTCTCACCTTATGGGATGGACCCCTGTGCAAACAGGTGGTCATGCAAGCGGGTATTAAAAGGGTTAAAATGGACCATAAACTTCTCTCACGTCTCCTTAGATCTCAGCAAGGTCATGGGTAGAAAGAAAAGATCTAAGTGCTCACCGCTTAAGTTTAGGATTAAATTTTTGTGTTCAAACACAAACTACTCACATAAAGATGATAAAAACACAGCATGTAAAGCCGACAATCGTGTTCGTTTCGTAGGGCAGCAGCGGGTGACGTCATGCGTAGCTCCTCCCTGTACGCGTTACGTTCAATTAGAACTTTAACGTCACCAGACTCCTCTCCCTTCCCTTCGTTAGCAGACGGAGGCACTTTGGGAAGGGGGAGGAGTCCGGTGACGTCGATCTCCATGACGTCACCGGATCTCCGACGGAACTCCCTGAAGACCCGGAAGCCGGCGGAGAGGTGAGTACCTATCAAAAGAATTTTGATTGATCAAAAAATGTATCGATTAATCGAGGAATTGATCTTTAATTTCAACAGCCCTAATAAATAAGTAATTTTTCTCATTCACTAATTTGCGCTGACGAGGCTACACTGATGGGCACTGACCAGGCGGCACTGAAGGGCACTGATGGGGTGGCACTGATAAGAAGGCACAAATATGCAGCACTGATGGGCACTGATATGCAGCGCTGGTGAGCACTGAGAGGTGGTATGGATGGGCAGCACTGATGGGTGGGCACTAAAAGGCAGCACTGATTTGCAGCACTAATTGGCACAAATTGGCATCACTGATGGGCACAGACTGGCATCACGGATGGGCACTGTTGGGGCTGCATTGTAATCAGGGCACTGATGACCAGTGTCCTAATTACCTATACAAGTCCCCCTGTGAGGGGATGCCACTGATCGGCTCTACTCTGTCAGTGTGAGGCGAGGAGAGCCTATAAATGGCATCCCCTTGTTTACATGTGATCGGCTGTAATTGGACACAGCCGATCATTAGAGGGTAAAGACGCACATAGAATTTACTAAACAGACTCAGCAGATAAGCTACGGTATACAACCATCATACTTCTCTCTGCATAGAAATCACCCTGACAAGGTGTCCTAGTAATGGATGGGAAAAAAGGATAACAGACTAGCAATCATTACCAAAGCATTTAAGGCAATTACCAAAAGTAAACAAAGATAGTGCCAATAGCAAAAATAATGGTAAATATCTGAGCCAATATAGGATATGCACACTGTTAACAAATCCCCATCTATGAGACACCACCAGTGTATACCCCATGCAGCAGCAAGCCCTTATGAATGAGCTTCTGCTGGCGGATATACATTACGTCACACAGAGCAGCCTAATTATTCCTTACTAACAGGGTTATGCACCATAGGGTTATGCTCCCTCCCATACAGGTAGGTCTTCAGTTTTGCAGCAGGCCATACACCCCAATACAGAGGGGAGGGATCTCTGTGACCCATGATGTACTCCAAGAAATTAATTTTATGCGTAAGTCAGTTTCTTCATTGTACATCACAGGACACAGAGCAGCTCAATTATTCCTTACTAACAGGGATATCCCAAAACGCTGCTCATGGTCAGAGGGTGACCAAACAACCACCAACAGGCCCAAAAGGACCTTATACAGCAGCCTGCAAAACAGAGGGACCAAAAGTTGCATCCTCAGTGGCTCTAACATCTACAGTACCTGGAAAATTCTTGTAAAAGTTTGAACCGAAGACCAGGTTGTGACATTGCAGACCTGGGCCACTGAAGCTTGATGATGGCTAGCCCAGGAGGCACCTACACTCTCGGTAGAATGTGCCATGACTGAAAAAAGTGGAGCCATTCCTTTCAAACCAACAGCTTGAGAGATATGAATGCAAAGGCAATAGTAGACTTGGTAGCCACTTAACCGGTTTTTGTCTTTTTTGGAAGGACAAATAGAGAGTCTGATTGCCTGACGCGGCCGTTAATTTCAGATACATGTTGATAGCCAGACCCATATCTAGGGTGTAGACAGCCTAGTCATCCGTGAACAAAAAAAGGGAAAAAAAAGTCAAAACAATGTCCTGGTTGGCTGTGAGGGTAGCACCACTCAAAGCCTCGTGTGATGTATTTTACCAGCTTCCCCTCCACTGCAGGTGCTGGTTCCAAAGGGAGCATATCCAGCTCCGTTAATCCGAAGCCTTACCAAACTCAGGCCCCACTCTGCAAATGTCAACCATGTCAAGGGTAAAAGAGCATGGCCGAAGGGCAGGGGCTGTGGCTGACGGTAACCCCTTAACTTTGTCTAGTGATACGTTCCACACAGTTGATATTTGCAGAGTACAGCATAAGTTAGGTATGATTGTGAATGTCCTGTTGAGATGGAATGTCAAAAGCACCTTAGGCAAAAAAGACGACTGAGAATGAAGAACCATCTTGTCGCGGTGCAGTTCCAGAAATGGCTCCTTGCAAGAAAGAGGCACCAGTTATGAAGCCCTTTGACCAGTAGTTCTCAAATTAGCTCAAGTGGAGGTCTCTGTAGAATAGAAACCAATTTGAGATGCTATGTGATCAAAGGCGATCTGACAGGAGGAACAATAATAACACCTTGTACAAAGGCAGGCACCAAAGAATGAGAAGCAATTGGCCTCTGACAGAGTGATGTACTTGAAAGTCAGATGCATATCAACCCCCGTTTGGAGAAAAGCCAAGGCATGTCCCACAACATACTTGTGAGGATGAAATTTCCTAGCTTCACACCAGGCTATTTAGGATTATTAGGTTCTGTCGTAAACTCCTTGAAGTAGACTTCTTGGCTCGCATAAGCTTTAAGGCCCGTACACACGATCTGACTTTTTGACAACCAACATGCAAATTAGCAGGTTTGGACCAACATCCGACCGCGTGTACGCTCCATCGGACCAACTTTTTCCTGGTTTCATCTGACTTTTGTTGGCTGTGCGAACGGACCAACTTTCTGCCAACAAAAGTCCAATGGACCAAAGTCCGACCGTGTGTACACAAAACCATCGGACTTTTGTACAAAGTGCAAACACGCATGCTCGGGAGCAAGGACCAGCACGAAGAGGGCGGTCTTGGAAAACTAGCGTTCGTTAAGTAGATAGCACATTCGTGATGTGTCAAATTCAGAATTTGCTAAATGCAGTGCACATTCTTTGCATTTTTAATGTTTTAAGATTGCATAGGATTTGCTGGTGATACCTACAAAGAACTAACATACATATTTTACATAGGATTTGTGTTCTAATGATATCAATAACAAACGTTAAACATATTTTGGCCATATTATTTATTGTTCATTCACAACATAAATAAATTAAGTAAATTAATAGAGACATATTTTCTGTCATTACAATTTGAACTATAAAATTAAAAATCTAAAGAGCAAATAATACACCCAAAACAAAAAAAATATAGCCTATTAAATCATACTTTAAACCCCAAAAATATATGCTAAATTAGTAGACCCTAAACTCCCCAGACCACTGGCCTTGTTGGGCATCCTGCGGCTGATTTTGCCACTGACCACCATGCTGCTGAGGTGGCTGTGCTTGCTGGGGGGGCGGGCTTGCTGAGGTGGGTAGGTTTGCTGAGGTGGGTAGGCTTGCTGAGGTGGGTGGGCTTGCTGAGGTGGGTAGGGTTTCTGAGGTGGGTAGGGTTGCTGTGGAGGAGGTAAAGGTGTGTGGTCCAAATTACAGACATGTGAGTTGGTGGTGAGCTCCCGTTTCCTGGCCTTGCTGAAGAGCTGGATGATGATCCCCTCACATAGCTCCCTTTGGTCTGGGTCTATTTCACGCAGCCTATTGGCTGTAAAACAGCCAAACCCTTCAGCACTATCAGGTGCTGTGGTGATGACTGAAGTAGCCCTAGCTAGGAATTTAGCTGTGGCCTCATCCAGGTGGTGGCTCTTCCTGGCTCTTTTGCTGGGAGGGCGCAGGGGAGGGATTCTGCACTCTGTGGTTGTCTGGCTGCTGGGCCCAGCCTCTTCTTGGCTCAAAAGTTCCTGTGTGTGAAAAAACAACATGATTTTAATTTTTGGTCATCAATCACAAACCTTTCATCTCATGACTTTTCTAATTTGGAATGTGTCCAATTAGTAAAGACTATCAATTTGACTCCATCATTTCTCATTCTTGTCCAAAAACTTTTTGGCCACTACTTGTCTATTGATATGTAACTCTTTTTTTTACCACAACTAATTATTAGGCATACTAGCATCTAAGTAATTAACAACATATATATATATATATACAGTGGTGTGAAAAAGTGTTTGCCCCCTTCCTCATTTCCTGTTCCTTTGCATGTTTGTCACACTTAAGTGTTTCGGAACATCAAACCAATTTAAACAATAGTCAAGGACAACACAAGTAAACACAAAATGCAATTTGTAAATGAAGGTGTTTATTATTAATGGTGAAAAAAATCCAAACCATCATGGCCCTGTGTGAAAAAGTGATTGCCCCCCTTGTTAAAACATACTATAACTGTGGTTGTCCACACCTGAGTTCAATTTCTCTAGCCACACCCAGGCCTGATTATTGCCACACCTGTTCACAATCAAGGCATCACTTAAATAGGAGCTGCTTGACACAGTAAGGTCCACCAGAAGATCCTTAAAAGCTACACATCATGCCGAGACCCAAAGAAATTCAGGAACAATTGAGAAAGAAAGTAATTGGGATCTATCAGTCTGGAAAGGGTTATAAAGCCATTTCCAAAGCTTTGGGAATCCAGCGAACCACAGTGAGAGCCATTATCCACAAATGGCGAAGACATGGAACAGTGGTGAACCTTCCCAGGAGTGGCCGGCCGCCCCAAATTACCCCAAGAGCGCAGCGACGACTCATCCAAGAGGTCACAAAAGACCCCACAACAACGTCCAAGGAACTGCAGGCCTCACTTGCCTCAGTTAAGGTCAGCGTTCATGCCTCCACCATCAGGAAAAGACTGGGCAAAAATGGCCTGCATGGCAGAGTTCCAAGGAGAAAACCACTGCTGAGCAAAAAGAACATCAAAGCTCGTCTCAATTTCTCCACAACACATCTTGATGATCCCCAAGACTTTTGGGACAACATTCTGTGGACCGATGAGACAAAAGTGGAACTCTTTGGAAGGTGTGTGTCCAAGTATATCTGGCGTAGAAGGAACACTGCATTTCAGAAAAAGAACATTATACCAACAGTAAAATGTGGTGGTGGTAGTGTGATGGTCTGGGGCTGTTTTGCTGCTTCAGGACCTGGAAGACTTGCCGTGATAAAAGGAACTATGAATTCTGCTGTCTACCAAGAGATCCTGAAGGATAATGTCCGACCATCTGTTCGTGTACTCAAGCTGAAACGAACTTGGGTTCTGCAGCAGGACAATGATCCTAAACACACCAGCAAGTCCACCACCGAATGGCTGAAGAAAAACAAAATGAAGACTTTGGAGTGGCCTAGCCAAAGTCCTGACCTGAATCCTATTGAGATGTTGTGGTATGACCTTAAAAAGGCCGTTCATGCTCGAAAACCCTCTAATGTAACTGAATTAGGACAATTCTGCAAAGATGAGTGGGCCAAAATTCCTCCAGGACGCTGTAAAAGCCTCATTGCACGTTATCGCAAATGCTTGGTTGCAGTTGTTGCTGCTAAGGGTGGCCCAACCAGTTATTAGGTTTAGGGGGCAATCACTTTTTCACACAGGGCCATGATGGTTTGGATTTTTTTCACCTTTAATAATAAACACCTTCATTTACAAATTGCATTTTGTGTTTACTTGTGTTGTCCTTGACTATTGTTTAAATTGGTTTGATGTTCCGAAACACTTAAGTGTGACAAACATGCAAAGGAACAGGAAATGAGGAAGGGGGCAAACACTTTTTCACACCACTGTATATATATATATATATATATATATATATATATATATATATATATATATATATATATATATTTTAGCCAAGCTTTTAAACAATGCTATACCTGGGTCAAGCTGAGCTCCTCCTCTTCTTCATCCTGTGTAGGATCCTGCTCAGTATCGCTGACGTCAGCTGATGCAGAGGGTAAAGTAGACAGCGATTTACGTGGTACTGTTTGATCTTTTAAAAACTCGAGGCTATTAAAGTACCAGAGCTTGGGAACATAGACCTCTTCAGTTCCTGCTCCAGATCGTTTGGATTCCTCGATCTTCTTAAGTTCCCTTTTGTGGACACTTCTGAGGCCACCAATTTTGTTCCTTACCATAGAGTATGTTGCTCTGGGGTACACTGTTTTAGCCAATTCCACGAGTTGTTCCATTGCTGCCATCCTCTTGTTTTTGTCGCAGTAATCTTTATCTTTCACTTGCCACAGACAAGTGAGCTCCCTATATTTATCTATAAATTGGGCAATGAATTTGTGGGAATTTAATTTTGATTTCATCATTTTGATCTCTGCAAAACAGTAAAAAAGAAACCATAATGGGTGGCGTATAGTTCAGAAGCTGCTCATAATATGGGTCTTTATTTAAGCCAGGGGTGCCCAACCTTTTAAAGAGCAAAGACCATCGAAGCGACTTGGTAACTGGTCATGGGCCAAAATAATTGTAATGGGCAGATGACAGGTTTGTATCTACCCCGCATATGCAGAATGTATATGGACACAGATCATGCTACTCTATGGGCCCTCCAATTCAATCTGTCAGAAGGAGGACGGTTCCCCTTCTTTTTTTAGCGTATCTGATTGAAGGTAAGCAGGGGTAAAGGGACATAGAGGTTAATGTAGGGTCCGATTGGGTCCTAAGGCTGCTAATCCTTTAATGCTATTCAAAACTTGTTGTCAAATCGATTTTGAGCATATGGTCTGATTATATAAAACTATTTTAATTAGTTCATTGGTGACTGATCGATCTTCTAATCAAATCTTTCTCCTAGTCAGTAAGTAGTTTGTCAAGCTGGTTGCATATAAAAATCGTTACATATATGACCACCGTAAGTGTCATTATTACACAAAACCCTTGTGCAGGCTCTGCTTGAATTTGGTAGGTGTCCATTAGATATTACTGGCAGGCAGTGGCTCTACAGCTGCCCTGTGAGGACATGGATCGCCTGCTGTTGGTACTGTAGCTCCCAGACCCATACGTTGTAGTTCAGGTGTCTCTCAGCAGCCATAAGTTCCTAGCAATTAGTCATCGTCTGATGCTGGCTGCTGGGAGGGTATTTAGTCCCTCCTCTACTACCCCATCTTGACTTGGTGTTCCACCTGTGTGCCCTTGATCTGCTCCTGTTCCTGATCTTTTCTCCATCTGATTGAATCTACTCCCGAGTATCCTCTCCCTGTCCTCTTTCCTGCTTCTTGGGCTTGATCCGCTGTGAATAACCCTGGCTCTGATACTGATGACATCTCTTTAATCTTACTATGCTATCTATATATAATTAGCTAGTTTAGTTAGTTTTGTAATGGTAGTGTGCTTATCATTCCCACTCTCATCCATTAGGGCTTATTGGTATTGGTGAATGGGGTTTTGGTATTCTTGGTGTATTGGATGTGTGTTTATAGTGTTGTTTTACTAGCATTGTCTTTCAATAAATCAAATTTTTTATTTTATTTTATATTTCTTATTTGTGCATGGTGTTCTCAATGCAGGTCTATACATTTCTGGTCATGCTTGTTTCACAGGATATCAGCGATTGGTATTCAATACACTCCCAATCATTTCCAAGGGGCGTGAAAATCCCTCCACTGCCTGTTGCCGCTCCCAGGTTTTCTGGTGTGATCGGGGAGCCCGGGACCACTGTGACCTGTTGGTCCGGCTGAACACAGAGGAAATACAGGTATATCTATATTTACTACTCTTCTGTGACAAATGAAACAGGAAGCAACAAAGATTTTGTCACTTTTGGTTTTCGGTTTGTTGTGTAAAATCCGTTACCAGCTTGCAGAGCATCTGATCAAACCAATCTTGGTTTGTTCAGATGCTTTTGAGGGCAGGGAATAGATCTGGGGTGCAGATCTCTAAGTAAAGAGTGTAAAAAAAAAATCAATAGGTGGTGTTGCGCTCCTAGGTAAGAATGATAAATATGCTTAAGGTGTCCCTTATACACAATGTATACAAGTCAAAATAAATAAATTAGATACTGACAATAATTATAAGCATAAATTATAAGTGAAAAGTGGATAAATAGGTGACTGGTGTCCAAAAATTGCTAAAATCAAATACAGTGATCCTATACGGGTAAAAAAGTAGCAGTGACTAAGTGTGCAATGGTTACTAAAACGTCACATAAAACAATAAAACGGTGTTATTAAATCAATTGATGACCAGAATAAAATTATGTAAATATAAAACAAGAGCAATAAAATATATAATATTAAAAAGTTCATAAACGCATATGCAGAAAATATATGAGGAAAAAAATTATATTAAAAGTGGTGCAGATGTAAAAGTTTTTTTCAGCAAATAGAAGTGCAAAGTGCGGGTCTGAAGGTGCTGTTTTATCTTCAATATAGTGGCGCTGTGAGCAGCGTGCTGTGGGTCTTCGGTGCTATTTGACACCAGTAGGTGTAGCTCTTGTGGACACTTACCTAAATCCTGCATGCATATATGAATGATGATTGCACCACACATGTGAGGTATAAACACGAACGTCAGAATGAGAGCAATAATTCTAGTGCCAGTCCTCCTGTTTAACTGTAAACTGGTAATGTACAATAGTGTGATCCTATTCCATGGGCGTGCAAAATTTTAAAGCATGACACATTAGGTATCCATTTACTTGGCGTAACTTCACCAAGAAATTGTGTTTTTTGTATATTGTGTTTAAGTGCACTAAAACAAAGTGTATTTTTCCCTGAATATTTGAGTTTTAAAAATGACTGTGCAAATAAGGCCTCATGCACACGGACGTTTTTGCAGCCGCGTTTTTTGCAGCTTAAAAACGCCTGTTAGTCTATGGCTTTATGCTCACCTAGGCGTTTTTGAGCTGCAAATGGCATAGGCATTTTTAAGCTGTAAAAAAAACCCAGGACCAGTGCGTTCCTTGGCGCTGGGCTAGAGCTGTAAAAACGCGATTCGTGCAAAAACGCGCAAAAAGATGATTGGACACTGTAATCCCTGTATAGGAAATTCCTGCCTAGACATAGATTACCCAAGAGTGCTTTGCACAGTCATGTGACTGTGGGTAGGTGAGAAGAGATAGTGAGTGAGAAAAGATGGCAAGTTCTGTGTCCCAGATAGAATTGATCAGCGCAATCCAGGCCCATCCTGAACTGTGGGATGTGGCACATCCAAAACATGGAGACCATATCAGCAAGGTCCAGATCTGGCAAGAAATAAGTGCGGCTATCACCCCTGGCTGGGAAGAAAAATCACAAGGAGAAAGAAAGGAAATAAGTAAGTATTTTCCTTGAATGCATGGTCTGTTTGTGTGTAATGTAAATGAAGCTTGCATATTAAACCCTTGTTTTCCTTGTTATTTTAGCCAAAATTTTACAGCGCCGGTGGAAGTCACTACGCGACCGCGTCAGGAGGGACCTCACGGATGAGGATAAAGCAGCAAGAAGTGGAGCACCAGCACCAGCCAAAAGGCCTCACATTTACCAAACAAATTTGCTGTTCTTACGGCAAAATATGCAGAACAACACAAGACCGTAAGTTTATTTTTTTTTAATTGCAATTTAATCACAGTCATCGCTGTAACTGCCAACAGTCTCAAAAATGTGTTAAAATTGTCTGATGTCTCCGCCATAATGTCGCAGTCACAAAAAAAAAAAAATCGCAGATCGCTGCCATTACTAGTAAATATATTTTTTTATCAAAATGCCCTAAAACGAACCCCTATTTTGTAGACGCTACAACTTTTGTGCAAAAATTTATTTTTTAACCAAAAATATGTAGAATATGTACGTATCGGCCATATATATTTTAGGGGATATTATAGCAAAAAGTAAAAAAAAATTTTTTTTTAATTGTCGCTCTTTTTTTAAAACCCGCAGAGGGGATCAAATACCACAAAAAGAAAGCTGTATTTGGGGATAAAAAAATACATCAATATTGTTTGATGAGTCAGGTCGCACGGCCGCGCATTTGTAAAGCGACAAAGCGACGCAGTGCCAAATCGCAAAAAGTACTCTGGTCTTTGGCCAGCAAAATGTGGGGCTGAAGTAGTTTATACGTTTATACATTTTGTATTTTCTGCAGGACGATTTCAAACATTAGATCTACAGAGGTGGCTGCAGAAGATGTAGATAGACCCACTAGTCCCATTGTGAGCCCTGGATCGCCACATGCCTCGAGTGAGGGAGGTGTTCAGTGCACAGATGAGATAACTGCTTATGTCTGCCTGTCTATCTCACTGTCTGTCTGTCCATGTACATGTCAATGTAAAATTTTTTTTCTTTTGTAGGAATCAAGGGCCTTGGAATCAGCGTCAACTTCTGTAGAGCAGCGCAGTCGTGGCGGTGTTCGTGGCCGTGGCCGTGGACGTCAGACAAGGGGCGGCTTCAACTCTGAATCTGATGACAGGGTGCTAGCACTGCTGCTGGAAGTGCGGCAGGAGAGGCGCAGTATGGATAAGTTTTTGGACACCAATAACCCACGCGCCTGCTTCTGCCGCAACCTATACCACATGCTGGAGGACATTGGGGGAGACCAAGAGAAGCATTGTATGGATTGCCTTAATAGTATTGTTGCACAATACAGACAAGCGAAACTAAGCGGTGGGCCACCTCCATGCGATCCATATAATGCTTCTTATGATCCCCCAATGGCCCCCGGGCCCTCAGCAGTGCTAGCACCCCCCTCTCAGTATTACCCCCCTCCTCAACGCCAACCACCACCTATCCCATCCCAGACCCCATTCTACACCCCACACTCCTACAGTGAATTTCAACCTTCGACCTCCCATTGTCATCCCTCATACCCTGTACCCTGCTACCAGCATGATTTTTTGCACGATCGCCAGCCCCAAGCATTACCCCGTCCCCAATCCCCACATGCCCATGGTGATCAAGCATCAACCACCACCTATCACCAGTTGTGATCCCAAAACTATTTGTTAAATAAATCTTTTTTGAGTGAAAATACATTTGTTCACTTTGTGTTTTATATGATGCACAACATCACTCCTTTGCACTCTGCTTACCCCAAAAGCAGAGTGCAAAGGACTCTGTCATTCTGCCTTCTGCCAAACGTAAGCTAGCCCTTTTTGAGCTTAGCCTACGCTTGCCACAAAGGCAGAGTGCAAAGGACTCTTTGGGGCTGATTTACGAACGTTTTTTGCCATGAGTTGCGGTGCATGGCGATGCGCAACTGGCTTTTTTGTATTTAAAAAACATTTGCGCCTGTAACACAGCGGAATCTTGCCAGCGCTGGGGGTGATGTCGTCCCCCCCTCTTTTCCTGCGGCCTGCCAGGTTGCGTGCTCGGATAAGGGTCTGGTATGGATTTTTAGGGGGACCCCCACGCTTTTTTTTTTTTTTGGCGCGGGGTTCCCCTGAAAATCCATACCAGACCTGAAGGACTTTAAGTCGCCCCCAGGCCAGGCGACTTTAATTTTTTAAAATAACCCGGCATGGGTTACCCTCCAAGAGCATAGCAGGCCCTTCAGGTCTGGTATGCTCTTGGAGGGGAACCCATGCCGGGTTTTTTTAAAAAATTAAAGTCGCCTGGCCTGGGGGCGACTTAAAGTCGTGTTGTAAGTCGCCCCAAGTTGCGCTGGAAGTCGTGTTGCCCCTGTGTGAATGGACTGTATGATAATGGCGTGCGCTATTATCAACGGTATATTACTATCGTGGTGCGCCAGCATGGAACAAACAAACTTCAAATTCAAAATGCTTTATTTAAAAAAAGAAAAGAAAGCAAAACAAGATGTATTTCAATATTTTTTTTTTTAAATATAATCATTCTGCCATGATACCTCTCCATCAGGGGATTCAAAAAATTCAGCAAACTGGTTTCGGATGCTCATAACACGTGCAGTGGACCGCAAGTCCATAAATTGGACCCTCTGAAGTTGGTTTGTGGGTTCCTGATCAACAATGCTTCTGTCACTGTCCTGCAGAAAATTATGCAGAACGCAACATGCAATGGCGTTCTCCACATCGAGTTGCATACTTGTAAGCAAAACTCGCCATTTAGCCGTGCACACCCCGAATGCACATTCAACAACACGGCGTAAACGGCTAAGCCTATAATTGAAGATCCTTTGGTGTTGGCTGAGACCATAGCCACTGTATGGTCTCATACCATTTTCAGCCAGTCCAAACGCCTCGTCTGCCACCATTACTAATGGCAAGCTGGGTTCCTCAGTGCAGGGTAGAGGCCTGCTTTCAGGAATGTTGAGTCGTCCCTCATAAAGTCGACGTCCGAAGGCCGACTCACGGAATATCCGGGCGTCACCATGGCTTCCATATGCTCCAACATCAACACACAGAAATTTAAGGTGTGCATCGGACAATGCCAGGAGGACCACCGAGAAATATTTTTTGTAATTGTAATACGATGATCCAGAGTGGGGAGGCTTCTTCACCCTGATATGTTTCCCATCAAGGGCACCGATACAATTTGGGAACTGAGTTTACTCCCAAAAAGTATCCACAACTGATTCCCAGATGTCTTCTGTTGGCTCTGCCATCACAATGTCATGCAATTCCTCCCATATTGCCACACGTTTCTTTTGTTATTTTTGACACCGTTGTGAGGCCAAGGAGGAAGTAATGATGCAATGTGGCATTACTTTGTCCTGTGGCAAGGAACCTAATATAACATAAAAATTTTAGTTATTGAAAGAGAAAAGCATAAAAATAAGTCCTAACCTTAACCCTAACCCTATCCCCTAACCCTATCTCCTATCCCCTATCCCCTAACCCTATCCCCTAAACCTATTCCCTATCCCTGACCCTATTCACTAACCCAGCCCTCAAAAATTGCACTCGCCTGCTCGCATTTTGCGAGTGCATTTTGAGGGCTGGGCGAGGACTGCTTGGAGCAGGGGGGGCTGAGAACCGCCGGCAGCCTGGGCAGAATGGGAGTCCTTCTCCAAGAGATCGCGGAGGGGAAGAGAGAGAGCCGCCCGGGTGTTCACAGCACAGCGCGGGGAACACGGCGATAACAGCTTTCGTTTCACATTGCAATGTTCCCCGGCGCTCGCTGTCAGATACAGCACCGCCCCCTGGTCCCGGGACTTTGATAGACAGATCACGCGTCCAATCCCTGTCATTTAAAGTTCCCCGGCCAGGGGGCGGGGCTGTATACGACGTTGAGCGTCGGGAACACACAAATTGAAATGATATCACTGTGTTCCCTGCGCTGTGAACATCCAGGGTCTCCTGTTCCTCTCCTCCCCTGCACAGGTAGGCACAGGCTGCATGGTGGACACGGGCTGCATGGTGGATAGTGGGCACAGGCTGCATGGTGGACACGGGCTGCATGGTGGACACGGATAATGAGATAATTTATGAGGACGTGTTTAGGGGCGGGGTTGGGTGGGGCAACTGGTGGCGAGTAACCCTGAGGCCTGGCTAGTAGCTCAGGACTTGAAATTTTGAGCCCTGCACTAACCCTAACACATATGTGTATTCACTTACCTGAGTGTCACTAGCAGCCGTTCCTCCGGTGACACAGAGCTACGCATCACAGTGTCCATCCTTGTCAGCCTTGGCCTGAGCCTCTCCAAACAGCGGCGCTGACATCCTCGTAAAATTAAGGAATTTTGCCGGATATGAGCGCAGCTGGCAATAAATACTGGCAAAGTATCCCGTAGACAATCGATTGGATACCATAGGATGCACCCAACTCCAACAGACTCTGAAATGCTGTCTCCTCTCTCTCTCTCCCACCAAAATGGCACCCACACATGCTCTGTAACATATTTTCTTTGTTTTCTGTGGCATTGTGGGAAATTTGGGAGTGGTATAAGCCAAGAGATGTGTTTTTCTTTAAAAAACGCTAATGAACGCTGATGCTAAAAAACGCGCAAAAACGCCTATGCAAAACGCGGTAAAAATCAAGTTTTTTAGGCTGCTTTTTCCAGGTGTCCGACCTAGCTTTACAGCCCGTTTTTTAAAACGTCCGTGTGCATGAGGCCTAACTTTCGACATAAAAAATTGCTACAATCACCATTTTATTCTCCAAGGCCTTTGCTTTCAAAAATCTATAATGTTTGGGGGTTCGAAGTAGTTTTTCTAGCAAAAAAGAAATGCAGGTTTTACCATGCATGTGGCCAGGGCGGCAAGTGGTTAAATCACTGCAACCCCACACATTTTCCTTTACCTCCACTTGGGTTTGATACTCATGGGTTGTGCACCTTGTTCACTGAGCAGGAAGGTGACACAGTAAACTGCAACAGCACATAGTGGTGTCATTATCATTGGTACGCAGTGTGTCCAGAGTGTGTGAAAATAAAGTGGCTAAACATATTTACAAAATATTATGGCAGCAAAGAAGTTTACGCATTTGTATTTCAACTGTGTATCTAGCTGTTTGGCTAGAGTTACTTTACCAAATTAGGGTTATCTGTTTTTTATCATGTTATGTCTTTGTTCTCCATAAATGTGAATGTGGATGTGTAAACCTATTAAACAACGTAAATTCAGACACTTAATATAATTTGCAGCAACATTTTCAAATAATATGCAAAGTGAACAAGTGAAAAGAGCCCTTCACAGCTTGACTACACACATAATGACATTCCCTTGGGTCAGTTACACTTACAGAGGGCATGATATTCAAACAGCCCTGCTTCCTTTCAATAGTATTGATACAATGCTATCCCATGCCCTTTATCAAGTAACCTCTAATAAGGTCAGCATGGACCCCACAAATCAATTATATTGAATAGATGAGGGTGCTCAGTATTACACAGAGTGTACCCTGTCTGTCATATGTAATCAATGCTTCATTTGGCAGGCTAATGGTGCCAGGACACAAAACATCACA
The DNA here is from genome assembly GCA_028564925.1 of Lithobates sylvaticus. Classification (NCBI taxonomy): domain Eukaryota; kingdom Metazoa; phylum Chordata; class Amphibia; order Anura; family Ranidae; genus Lithobates; species Lithobates sylvaticus. Next base: position 307,419,924 of record CM053027.1, on the reverse strand, counting down.
CACGAATAAAACCCATACAAGCTGAGCAAATGTTCATTACATCATATTGTATATACAGTTTTGCTCAAAAGTTTGCATACCCTGTCAGAAATTGTGAAATTTTGGCAATAACCACTTCCCATCCCAGCTATAGTCATATGATATCCGCAGGAGGGATCTCCCATCCTGGGCGGGCGTCATATGACATCTTGGGCTTTCCGGCCATCTGGGGGCGCGCCCCCGACGTGTCTCTCGGGAGCCAATGTGCGTGCACGGCGGCCACGATGTCTGTCGGGCACCCGCGATTGCCCGTTAACAGAACAGGACCGCGGATCTGTGTGTGTAAACACACAGATCCACATCCTGTCAGGTGTGAGGAGACCGATGTTGTGTTCCCAGTGCGGAGGAACACTGATCAGTCTCCTCCCCTTGTGAGTCCCCCTACAGTTAGAATCACTCCCTAGGTAACACAATTAACCCCATGATCGCCCACTAGTGTTAACCCCTTCCCTGCCAGTGACATTTATACAGTAATCAATGCATTTGTATAGCACTGATTGCTGTATAAATGTGAATGGTCCCAAAATAGTGCCAAAAGTGTCCAATAAGTTCCGCCGCAATGTCGCAGTCATGAAAAAATCGTAGATCGCCGCCATTACTAGTAAAAAAAAAATAATAATAATAAACATGCCATAAAACTGTCCCTTATTTTGTAGACGCTATAACTTTTGCGCAAACCAATCAATATACGCTAGGGATGAGCCCAACAACCCTGTTCGGTTCGCAGCAGGACATGCGAACAGGCAAAAAATTTGTTCAAACACACGAACATCATTAAAGTCTATGGGACACGAACGTGAAAAATCAAAAATGCTAATTTTAAGGGTTAACATGCAAGTTATTGTCATAAAAAGTGTTTGGGGACCTGGGTCCTGCCTCAGGGGACATGTATCAATGCAAAAAAAAGTTTTAAAAACTGATTTTTTTTCGGGAGCAGTGATTTTAATAATGCTTAAAGTGAAACAATAAAAGTGAAATATTCCTTTAAATTTTGTACCTGGGGGGTTTCTATAGTATGCCTGTAAAGTAGCGCATTTTTCCCGTGTTTAGAACAGTCCCTGCACAAAATTAAATTTCTAAAGGAAAAAAAGTCATTTAAAACTACTCGCGGCTATAATGAATTGTCGGGTCTCTGCAATACAGATAAAAGTAATTGAAAAAAACGGCATGGGATCCCTCCCAGTCCATTACCAGGTCCTTTGGGTCTGGTATGAATATTAGGGGAACCCCCGAACCAAAATAAAAAATAAAAAAATTGCATGGGGGTCCCCCCAAATTCCATGCCAGACCTCTTATGGATATTAAGGGGAACCCTGTGCCAATTTGTTTTTAAAAAATGGCATAGGGGTCCCCCTCAAAGTCCATACCAGACCCTTCAGGTCTGGTATGGAGCCAAAATAAAAAAAAATGGCGTGGGGTCCCCCCCAAAAAGCATCCAACACTTCCAAAGCATCCACTTTCATTTTTGGCACACATCGGCATATTCATATAGTAGGAATTTTTTTATCGCTGACCCTTGTGCACCCATCACATCTTCTTCATATTATATGAAACAAGGTATGTATGGCAATAGCAACCCAGTGGACTTATGAAAATAGTAAGTATGATGTGCAAAGGGCAGTAGCCCAAAGTTAACCACTTCAATACGGGGCACATTCACCCCCTTCCTGTCCAGGCTAATTTCCAGCTTTCAGCGCTGTCGCATTTTGAATGACAATCGCACGGTCACGCAACACTGTACCCAAGCAAAATTTGTATCTTTTTTTTCCACAAATAGAGCCTTCTTATGTTGGTATTTGATCACTACTGAGATTTTTTTTTTTTAAGCTACAAAACTTTGTAAATAAGTAAGTTTTCTCCTTCACTGATGAGCACGATGAGGCTGCACTGACGGGCACTGATGAGGTAGTACTGATTGGCACTGATGATGAGGCACTTATATGCAGCACTAATGGGCACTAATAGGTGACATTGATAAGCAGACCTTATGGGCACTTATAGGCAGCACTGACCAGGAGGCACTGGTAGGCATGCAGAGTGCCATCCCAGACAGAGTGCCATCCCTAATAGGCATGGATTGCCATACCTGCCCTAATAGGCATGGATTGCCATACCTGGTGGGCTCTAGCGAGCATTCCTGGTGGTCTCCAGTGGGCATCCTCGATGGGTCTGCACTAATAATCAATGCACTGATAATTATCAGTGCAGACCACCCGCCAGGAGAGCAGCCGATTGGTACTCCTTCTCTAATGGCACTTCCTGGTTACCATGTGATGAGCTCTGATTGGACACAGCTCATCACATGGTAAAGAGCCTACATCATAGGCTCTTTACCTAGATCGGGCGCGCTAGTGGCTTATCCTGCTGAACGTCATATGACGTCCAGTCAGGATAGTGCAACCACTTTGTGCCCATCATTGTGCTATATGATGGACGGTAAGTGGTTAAAGATCAAACCACTTCAGCTCTGGAAGGTTTTACACCCTTCATGAACAGGCGATTTTTTGCTACGCGGCACTGCCCTACTTGCAACACTGTACCCAACTGAAATGTATAAAAAAAAAAATTTCCATACAAATAGAGCTTTCTTTTGGTGGTATTTGTTCACCTCTGGGTTTTTTATGTTTTATTATATAAATGAAAAAAGACAATTTTGAAAAAAAATATATATATTTTTTACTTTCTGCTATAAAACATATCCAGTAAAAAAAAATAATAAAATCTCTTAATACATTTTGGCCAAAATGTATTCTGCTACATGTCCTTGGTAAAAATAATCCCAATACGTGTATATTGATTGGTTTGCATGAAAGTTATAGCTACAAACTTTGGGATATTTACTGGGATTTTTTTTTCTTTATAATAGTAATGGCGGTGATCAGCAACTTATAACAGGGCTGTGGTAGTCTGGCGGACAATCTGACACTGGGGGGGGAACTAGCTAACTGCCACTGACATCACCAGTGCCATTATTACAGTGATCTGTGCTAATAATATGCACTGTCACTGTACTAATGACACTGTACTAATGTGACTTCCTCAGGGGACTCCCCTGAGGAAGTCACATGTATGTGACGAAACGTAGGGAGTGGCCGGACCAGATACCAGAAGCATTGTGAGACCAACATCTATCTGCTGTTAGCTGTTGTCATCATTTCGTTTTTATGTAAGAATTTTTATTTTTTATTAAATATTGCGTTGAAGACGTACTTCACTATTGGGTTCCCCTCTCTTTATCTTTGATCCCACATCTGCTGATGAACCGATCGGACTGTTAAGCCCACGCTAACCTAGAGAACCCTAGGCAAAGATTCCGGTCTATCAGAGCCATCTAGGATAATCTAAGGAGGACAGTGAAGATCATACTGCCCCCAATGGTGGGAATTGGAGGAAAGTGGTGGGTCTAAGGAGCAAGGACAAGACAGGATATCTTCTGGCGTCCGTACACGGTTTTAAAGACGTGTCTTCAGGTGAGAGTCTGGAGAGCACGTTTTAGGATTCCACCCCCACACACTCACCTCAATCCAATGTGGAGTCTGAACCATCTCACTATCACTACTGGGCTATAACACACCTGTCTACAGATCGTGAAGAACGTGTTCTGTACCTACGAATAGCACTTGTCACCTTTTGGATTTTATCATTTTAGTCCATCATTAAACCCTGTATTGCTCTCATTCACATATATTCACTTTAGCCCTTATGGGCCGGACTTTATCACGTGTTGGTGGACATTAGCCAATTTGGCACTGTTTATTAGTGATTTGTTTTACATTCACTTATCCTTTATTTATTTAGTTCACTTGATATGTATTCACTTTTACACATTTTGTACACTTTTAGCACTTGGTGTAGGATTTTAATGTGTATGTACTGATCAGGACTGTGTTTTAGTATTTATTTATTGCACATGAGCGCGAAATCACTTTACTATTATATTATTTTTATTGCGCTATATACAAAAAAGTCTGACAATTATGAAAAAAAATAATAATATTTTTTTACTTTCTGTTTTAAAACATTCCTAATACAAAAATTTAAAAAATCGAATTGCGTTCATTAATTTAGGCCAATGTGTATTCTGCTACATATTTTTGGTAAAAAAAAACAATATGTGTTTATTGATTGATTTGTGCAAAAGTTATAGCGTCTACAAACTATGGTATATTTTTATTTATCTCTTTTTTTTGTTTTTTTTTACTAGTAATGGCGGTGGCCAGCGACTTATAGTGGGACTGCAATATTGGGCCAGACAAATTGGACACCTAACTGACACTTTACTGTACTAATGACACTGATAGGGAAGGGGTTAACATCAGGGGCAATCAAAGGGTTAAATTTGTTCCCTAGGAGTGATTACTAACTATGGGGGATGTGCTTTGATTGGGGGAATATAAAGGTCTGTGTTCCTGCTTAGCAGGAACACAGGGTCAGCACAATCCACTCTCACAAAACGGCGGTCTGCCTTGTAAACATAGGCATTGCACCATTCTGCCTTTCCCATGAACGATAGGCGGTCCCGGCGGACGTGATGTCCAATCACAGCAGGACCAGGTCACTGGCAGTGTGATCTGGCACAAAGCGGCCGCCCTGCCTCAGTATATCTATGGTGGGCTGTCGCTAGCCTGTTAAATCTTATTTTGATTTATGGTTCATTCACACAGGCATATGCGTATTTTCTGCACAGGACACAGGTTATTGCTGGCAGAAATAGCGGAAGACTCTGCCTAAAATGTGCACCTAAAGTACTAATGTTTAGGCAGGATTAGATACGTACAGTTCTTTCCTTCAAATGAATGACTACACGTCTACTTGTTTATATACATTATTATACATTTTTACATGTAGACACAGCTGTGTGTATGGGCTCATTGATTACTAGTGTGCTGCATTTAGATACACACAAAACTATAGTCCGTGTGTATCTAAACACAGTTTTTTCTGCCTGTGTGAATGCATTAAACTCTTAAAAGACACCCTAATAAATTAAAGAAAAAAAGAGAGACAGAGAAATACAGTATATGTTTGCAGTGTCGGAAGGGAGTACCAAAGATGACTTGATTTTAGTATATGAAACAGGCCTAGGACTGCTGGAACACACAGGACAATTGTTTTAAAAAAAATTACAGCGTGGGTGATTGTGTCAGTTCAATAAATGTTTCCTATTTGACTTTCCTTTAAAGAAGGTCGGTCACAAAGCTGGGCTATTCAAATCAGGCATATGGTAAAAATAATCCATAAGCAGAGAATATCTTTGTTATAAACAAAAAGTCCAGTTAGTAGATACGTAGAATATACACAACTCCAGCTGCCTATCCCTCATGATCTGGTGGTCATTTTTTGGTAAGTCCTTTTCAATGAAGACAACCTCTGCATACGTATATTTTTGTCATGAACTCAGTTTTCATTGCCCAGATTTGTGACTGTTTTACTTTAAAGTAGACAATGTAAGAATATTGTTTCAGATAACACCCTCAAGAGAGCAGCAAGTATCCCCCTTATCGGCCTTCTATATAAAGAGTTCATTGGGAGAAAGGGAAAAAGGTCTAGCAGTGGCCTTTGTACAGGGCACAATATACTGCTCAGACAAACGCTAACCTTCAATAGGATGGAAAAAGCAGTGATCTTCAACTGACATCTAGTGGTTAAAATGGTGTATTACATGATAGCAGATAAGTGCAGGGAGAGTTTTGCAGCAATCTGAACCTATTTTTTAAATACTTTGTAAAATCTCCAGATAATTCAATAGTAAATAAAAAATAAGAATTATAAAAATGGAACACAAAGTAACATGTAAACTACAAAATCATAAAGGTCTGGGGGCAAAGGCCTACTACAGCCAAAAACAGAGAACGGTGGAAAAGGTTAAAACCTGCATCATGTTTTTATAACTAGCTGTGTCCTCAGTAGAGAAGCTTCCCCTCACTCTGTCAAAAGGACAAAGAATGATTGAAAATTTCTTCAACGAGAGCACAAACAAAACATTTTTTTTCATTTTTTTACTAGGGTGATGATATGTTGGAATTTTAATTCTATATCCTGGTGACACTTGTTCATTTATTTATTTTGGGTACTTACAGTATATAGAACCAACAATTTATGCAGCACTTTACATATATATTGTTACAGTCCTCAAGCAGCTTACGATCTAAGGTCCCTAACTCACATTCATACATACGCATACTAGGGCCAATTTAGACAGGAGCTAATTAACCCACCAGCATGTCTTTGGAGTGTGGGAGGAAGCCTGAGTGTCTATAGGAAACCCACACAGGCACAGAGAGAACATGCAAACTACAGGCAGGTAGTGCCGTATTTGGGATTTAAACCAATGACCTAGTGCTGCCAGGCATAAGTGCTAACCACTTAGCCACTGTTATGCCCTATGTTGCACTGCTTTCTTGTCCTGGTGCCAAATAACATAAAATGACCTCAAAATCTCCCATTGAGTTCAGCGATGTCAAGAAAAACTCTCAAACTATACAAAAAGAAAACATTTATAATGAAGCTAGGCTTTTAAAAAAACACATAAAGAGGTTGCCATTGCTGTCCTCCTCTAAAAATGCTAGCTGCTTGGTTGTAATCCTGTGCCTTCAATAGTTTCTGATGCACTGTCGAGGGACTTGTAGATAACGTGTTTCTTCTTTTCTCTGACTTTCTAAATGGCAGGTGCATTCCAGGTCGTAGACAGGCAATTAGAATTTAAACAGCATAGGATGAAGAAAGCAATGGCAGACCTTGCATCCCTCTCAGGTCAGGTCTACGTTTAAGTGATCCTGTCATGATAAATTAATTAGTTAAACCCATTACATGACAAAGATGACTGTACGTGCCTTTTAGAGTGCTTTTGCTGCAAAAGACCAAGGCTTTTTTTTTCTGGAGGAACGTGCCAGTACGGTATTCCGGCACCTCCGCCAGAGACAGTGTGGGAGGCACTGGGAGAAAAGCCCACTGCTGCACCAGAGTGATCGTATTGGGGAGCGGGCAAACAGGAGATACAGCTCAACTCTGGCTGCAGTCTGAGAGAGCGGAAGGTGAAGTGATCTGCACTCCGCCTCTCCCTGCAGACCGGAAGCTCATTTTGGTGCTCCTGAATTGAAGCTGCTGTCATCGTGTAGCAGAGGTGTGGAGTGGGTTAACCGTGTGTCTGTGGAGACAAGTTTTTAGCCCCTTTTTTGGTAAATGAATTGGCAATGCTGCTGATTGGGACTGTGCTGGGCACGTCTCTTTGCTGGATTTGGGCACGTCTCTTTGCTGGATATGGGCACGTCTCTTTGCTGAATATGGGCACGTCGCTTTGCTGGATATGGGCACGCCTCTTTGCGGGCAGTGGGGCTGTCTCTGTGCTGGACATGGGCCTGTTGAAAATGCCTGGGAATGCCTCTGTGCTTACTTTGATAAGTGCTGGACATTTCTAACATTTTGTGCATGGGAACCTGAGACTTCCATGAGAGTCCCCTATAGCTCCCACTGGTTCCCCCCTTTGACATCTAAGTCAATGTAGGATACAGTAATGAAGTAGCAGTCAAAACCTGTAACCAGTAAAAGCTGTGGGGGACACAGAAAACCTTACCAGTAGACTTACTTAGACTTACCAGTAACAGTATTTCTACGAACCTTCTAGGATGGCACACCTGAGAGATGAGGGCTCCTCCCTACAGGAAACACAATCACTTGACCACTTTATTATAAGTCCCCACCCTTCCCCTTGATCCTCAGTATGTAATAAAGTAATCCTGAACTGGTTCACAAGGAGCATTGCTCTACATAGGTACTTACCACCTAGCGTTTAGCAGAAAGGAGCCTGGTAAGCACTGAGAGTAACTATTTCATAAATATCAGGTGTCTGAGACCATAATCCACTCCAAACACCAATGGGTGCCTTTTGGTACCAATGAGTGTTAAATTAAGCAGATCCCTACTACAGGGAATTAAGTCTATAGTAAAAGACGAATATTGACTAGCTACATTCAGTTGGTCCAAGGGGGTAACATGAAGGAAATCTGCTGAGTCTGGTAAACAGGTCAGATGAGTTTTGATGCTGCATCTTCAACCCATAGAAATGAGATGATGTGGATATTACAGTGGGGGCAGTGGGGGAGATTGTGGATATTACAGTGGGGTGATTGTGGATATTACAGTGGGGAGATGATGTGGATTTTACAGTGGAGAGATGACGTGGATATTATAGCGGGGAGATGACGTGGATATTACTATATAAACTTTTTTTTTATTTGCTTATCCGAAAAATGATCCGATCCGTCACTCTGATCCGAGAAACGATCCAAACCGTGAGTTTTTTGATCAGTTGCACCCCTAGCCACCGCAGCGGCTTGACACTTGTCATCTATTTTTTTTAGTCCAGGATTGAGTGTACATACAAGTCTGGAAAGGAGTACTGGGGTTGTACACACAGCCTGGCCACTGCAGCAGCTTGACACTTGTCATCTATTTTTCTTCAGGCCTGTGTTGGACCGGCTATGAGGGGAGGTTGGAGGCCGATATTTTTTTTCCAGGCATGGGTTTTTTTCAGGCGCGTGTGGGACTGGCTATGAGGGGAGGTTGGAGGCTGGTATTTTTTTTTCAGGCGTGTGTTGGACCATCAATAATGTGACGTTTGAGGCCGGTATTTTATTTTCAGGCATGCGTTGGACAGGCTATAAGAGGAGGTTGGAGGCCGGTATTTTTTTCAGGCGTGCGTTGGACCGGCTATGAGGGGAGCTTGGAGGCCAGCATTTTTTTAGGTGTGCATTGGACTGGCTATGAGGGGAGGTTGAAGGCCGGTATTTTTTTTCAGGCGTGTGTTGGACCAGCTATAAGGGGAGGTTGAAGGCTGGTATGTTTGTTTTTCAAGCGTTCGTTGGACCGGCTATGAGGGGAGGTTGAAGGCCAGTATTTCTTTTTCCAGGCGTGCGTTTTTTTAGGCGTGTGTTGGGCCGGCTATGAGGGGTGGTTGGAGGCCGGTATTTTTTTCAGGCGTGCATTTTTTCAGGCGTGTGTTGGACCAGCTATAAGGGGAGGTTGGAGGCCGGTATTATTTTTTCAGGCGTGCCTTGGACCTGCTATAAAGGGAGGTTGGAGGCCAGTATTTTTTAAAATATATGCCCACAGATACTTGCCATCTTTTTTTTTTTTGTTGGTCCAGGATTGAATGTGCTACATACCCTAAGTCTGGAAAGGAGTTCTGGGGTTGTACTCACAGCTTGGCCACCGCAGCGGTTTGACACTTGTCATGCTTTATTTTTGTACAGGATTGAGTGTGCTACATATTCTAAGTCTGGAATGGAGTACTGGGGTTGTACACACAGCCTGGCTATCACAGCAGCTTGGCACTTGTCATCCTTTTATTTGGCCCAGGATTGAGTGTGCTACATACCCTGAATCTGGAAAGGAATACTTGGGTTGTAAACACAGCCTAACAGAGTACCCAGTAAACACAGCCTGGCACCGCAGCGGCTGGGCACTTGCCATCATTCTTTTTTTGGTCCAGGATTGAGTGTGCTACATAGCCCAAGTCTGGAAAGGAGGAGTAGGGGGGTTGTACACACAGCCTGGCCACCACAGCGGCTTGACACTTGTCATGTATTTTTTTTTGGTCCAGGATTGCGTGTGCTACATACCCTAAGTCTGGCAAGGAGTACTGGGGTTGTACATACATGGCCTGGCCAGCGCAGTGGCTGGACACTTGCCATCCTTTTTTTTTCGGCCCAGGATTGAGTTTGCTACATACCCTAAGTCTGAAAAGGAGTACTGTGGTTGTACTCACAGCCTGGCCACCGCAGAAGCTTTTTTTTTTCAGGCGTGTGTTGGACTAGCTATGAGGGGAGGTTGGAGGCTGATATTTTTTAATATATATATGTCCGCAGAAATTTGTAATCCTTTATTTTTGTTTGTCCAGGATTGAGTGTGCTACATACCCTAAGTCTGGAAAGGAGTACTGGGGTTGTACATACATGGCCTGGCCAGCGCAGCGGCTTGACACATGTCATCCTTTTTTTTGTCCAGGATTGAGTATGCTACATATCCTGAGTCCGGAGAGGAGTACTGGGGTTGTACACACACAGCCTGGCCACAGCAGCGGCTGGACACTTGCCATCCTTTTTTTTTTGGTCTAGGATTGAGTGTTCTACATACCCCAAGTCTGGAAAGGAGGAGTACAGGGGTTGTACAAACAGCCTGGCCACCGCAGCAGCTTGACACTTGTCATCCTTTATTTTTATTTTATTTTTGTACAGGATTGAGTGTGCTACATACCCTGAGTCCGGAAAGGAGTACTGGGGTTGTACACACACAGCCTGGCCACCGCAGCGGCTGGACACTTGCCATCCTTTTTTCTTTTTTTTTGGTCTAGGATTGAATGTTCTACATACCCTAAGTCTGGAAATGAGTACTGGGGTTGTATTCACAGCCTGGCCACTGCACTTTTCATCTTTTTTTTGGTCCAGGATTGAGTGTGCTACTTACCCTAAGTCTGGAAAGGAGTACTGGGGTTGTACATACAGCCTGGTGACCGCAGCAGCTTGACGCTTGTCATATTTTTTTTTTTTGGTCCAGGATTGAGTGTGCTACATACCCTAAGTCTGGAAAGGAGTACTGGGGTTGTACATACAGCCTGGCCACCGCAGTGGCTGGACACTTGCCATCCTTTTTTTTTTTTTTTGGTCTAGGATTGAGTGTTCTACATACCCCAAGTCTGGAAAGGAGGAGTACAGGGGTTGTACAAACAGCCTGGCCACCGCAGCAGCTTGACACTTGTCATCCTTTATTTTTATTTTATTTTTGTACAGGATTGAGTGTGCTACATACCCTGAGTCCGGAAAGGAGTACTGGGGTTGTACACACACAGCCTGGCCACCGCAGCGGCTGGACACTTGCCATCCTTTTTTCTTTTTTTTGGTCTAGGATTGAGTGTTCTACATACCCTAAGTCTGGAAAGGAGTACTGGGGTTGTATTCACAGCCTGGCCATTGCACTTTTCATCTTTTTTTGGTCCAGGATTGAGTGTGCTACTTACCCTAAGTCTGGAAAGGAGTACTGGGGTTGTACATACAGCCTGGTGACCGCAGCAGCTTGACACTTGTCATATTTTTTTTTTCTGGTCCTGGATTGAGTGTGCTACATACCCTAAGTCTGGAAAGGAGTACTGGGGTTGTACATACAGCCTGGCCACCGCAGTGGCTGGACACTTGCCATCCTTTTTTTTCGGTCCAGGATTGAGTTTGCTACATACCCTAAGTCTGGAAAGGAGTACTGTGGTTGTACTCACAGTCTGGCCACCGCAGCGGCTGGAGGCTGGTATTTCAGGCATGCGTTGGACCGGCTATGAGGGAAGGTTGGAGGCCGGTATTTTTTTTTTCAGGCGGGTGTTGGACTAGCTATGAGGGGAGGTTGGAGGCCGATATTTTTTTAATATATCCGCAGACATTTGTAATCCTTTATTTTTGTTTGTCCAGGATTGAGTGTGCTACATACCCTAAGTCTGGAAAGGACTAATGGGGTTGTACTTACAGCCTGGTCACTGCAGTGGCTTGACACTTGTCATCTTTTTTTGGTCCAGGATTGAGTGTGCTACATACCCTAAGTTTGGAAAGGAGTACTGGGGTTGTACATACAGCCTGGCCACCGCAGTGGCTGGACACTTGCCATCCTTTTTTTTTCGGCCCAGGATTGAGTTTGCTACATACCCTAAGTCTGGAAAGGAGTACTGTGGTTGTACTCACAGCCTGGCCACCGCAGCAGCTTTTTTTTTCAGGCGTGTGTTGGACCGGCTATGGAGGGAGGTTGGAAGACGGCTTTTTTTTCAGGCGAGTGTTGGACTAGCTATGAGGGGAGGTTGGAGGCTGATATTTTTTAATATATATGTCCGCAGACATTTGTAATCCTTTATTTTTGTTTGTCCAGGATTGAGTGTGCTACATACCCTAAGTCTGGAAAGGAATAATGGGGTTGTACTCACAGCCTGGTCACCGCAGCGGCTTGACACTTGTCATCTTTTTTTTGGTCCAGGATTGAGTGTGCTACATACCCTATGTCTGGAAAGGAGTACTGGGGTTGTACTCACAGCCTGGCCACCACAGCGGCTGGACACTTGTCATCTATTTTTTTTTGTACAGGTTTGAGTGTGCTACATATCCGAAGTCTGGAAAGGAGTACTGTGGTTGTACTCACAGCCTGGCCACCGCAGCGGCTTTTTTTTTCAGGCATGTGTTGGACCGGTGAAGGGAGGTTGGAAGACGGTATTTTTTTTCAGGCATGTGTTGGACCGGATATGAGGGGAGGTTGGAGGCCGTTTTTTTTTTTCAGGCGAGTGTTGGACTAGCTATGAGGGGAGGTTGGAGACCGATATTTTTTAATATATATGTCCGCAGACATTTGTAATCCTTTATTTTTGTTTGTCCAGTATTGAGTGTGCTACATACCCTAAGTCTGGAAAGGAGTAATGGGGTTGTACTCACAGCCTGGTCAACGCAGCGGCTTGACACTTGTCATCTTTTTTTTGGTCCAGGATTGAGTGTGCTACATACCCTAAGTCTAGAAAGGAGTACTGTGGTTGTACTCACAGCCTGGCCACCACAGCGGCTTTTATTTTCAGGCATGTGTTGGACCGGCTATGAAGGGAGGTTGGAAGACTGTATTTTTTTTCAGGCGTGTGTTGGACCGGCTATGAGGAGAGGTTGGAGGCCGGTATTATTTTTTCAGGCGTGCGTTGGACCTGCTATAAAGGGAGGTTGGAGGCCGGTATTTTTTAAAATATATGCCTACAGACACTTGCCATCTTTTTTTTTTTTTTGGTCCAGGATTGAATGTGCTACATACCCTAAGTCTGGAAAGGAGTTCTGGGGTTGTACTCACAGCTTGGCCACCGCAGCGGTTTGACACTTTTCATGCTTTATTTTAGTACAGGATTGAGTGTGCTACATATTCTAAGTCTGGAATGGAGTACTGGGGTTGTACACACAGCCTGGCCATCACAGCAGCTTGGCACTTGTCATCCTTTTATTTGGCCCAGGATTGAGTGTGCTACATACCCTGAGTCTGGAAAGGAATACTTGGGTTGTAAACACAGCCTAACAGAGTACCCAGTAAACACAGCCTGGCACCGCAGCGGCTGGACACTTGCCATCATTCTTTTTTTGGTCCAGAATTGAGTGTGCTACATATCCCAAGTCTGGAAAGGAGGAGTAGGGGGGTTGTACACACAGCCTGGCCAGCACAGCGGCTTTACACTTGTCATGTATTTTTTTTTGGTCCAGGATTGCGTGTGCTACATACCCTAAGTCTGGAAAGGAGTACTGGGGTTGTACATACATGGCCTGGCCAGCGCAGTGGCTTGACACATTTCATCCTTTTTTTTGTCCAGGATTGAGTATGCTACATATCCTGAGTCCGGAGAGGAGTACTGGGGTTGTACACACACAGCCTGGCCACAGCAGCGGCTGGACACTTGCCATCCTTTTTTTTTTTTTTTGGTCTAGGATTGAGTGTTCTACATACCCCAAGTCTGGAAAGGAGGAGTACAGGGGTTGTACAAACAGCCTGGCCACCGCAGCAGCTTGACACTTGTCATCCTTTATTTTTATTTTATTTTTGTACAGGATTGAGTGTGCTACATACCCTGAGTCTGGAAAGGAGTACTGGGGTTGTACACACACAGCCTGGCCACCCCAGCGGCTGGACACTTGCCATCCTTTTTTCTTTTTTTTTGGTCTAGGATTGAGTGTTCTACATACCCTAAGTCTGGAAAGGAGTACTGGGGTTGTATTCACAGCCTGGCCACTGCACTTTTCATCTTTTTTTGGTCCAGGATTGAGTGTGCTACTTACCCTAAGTCTGGAAAGGAGTACTGGGGTTGTACATACAGCCTGGTGACCGCAGCAGCTTGACACTTGTCATATTTTTTATTTTGGTCCAGGATTGAGTGTGCTACATACCCTAAGTCTGGAAAGGAGTACTGGGGTTGTACATACAGCCTGGCCACCGCAGTGGCTGGACACTTGCCATCCTTTTTTTCAGTCCAGGATTGAGTTTGCTACATACCCTAAGTCTGGAAAGGAGTACTGTGGTTGTACTCACAGCCTGGCCACCGCAGCGGCTGGAGGCCGGTATTTCAGGCATGCGTTGGACCGGCTATGAGGGGAGGTTGGAGGCCGGTATTTTTTTTTTCAGGCGGGTGTTGGACTAGCTATGAGGGGAGGTTGGAGGCCGATATTTTTTAATATATCCACAGACATTTGTAATCCTTTATTTTTGTTTGTCCAGGATTGAGTGTGCTACATACCCTAAGTCTGGAAAGGACTAATGGGGTTGTACTTACAGCCTGGTTACTGCAGTGGCTTGACACTTGTCATCTTTTTTTGGTCCAGGATTGAGTGTGCTACATACCCTAAGTCTTGAAAGGAGTACTGGGGTTGTACATACAGCCTGGTGACTGCAGCAGCTTGACACTTGTCATATTTTTTTTTTATTTTTGTACAGGTTTGAGTGTGCTACATATCCGAAGTCTGGAAAGGAGTACTGTGGTTGTACTCACAGCCTGGCCACCGCAGCGGCTTTTTTTTTCAGGCATGTGTTGGACCGGCTATGAGGGGAGGTTGGAGGCCGTTTTTTTTTTTTCAGGCGAGTGTTGGACTAGCTATGAGGGGAGGTTGGAGACCGATATTTTTTAATATATATGTCCGCAGACATTTGTAATCCTTTATTTTTGTTTGTCCAGGATTGAGTGTGCTACATACCCTAAGTCTGGAAAGGAGTAATGGGGTTGTACTCACAGCCTGGTCAACGCAGCGGCTTGACACTTGTCATCTTTTTTTTGGTCCAGGATTGAGTGTGCTACATACCCTAAGTCTAGAAAGGAGTACTGTGGTTGTACTCACAGCCTGGCCACCACAGCGGCTTTTATTTTCAGGCATGTGTTGGACCGGCTATGAAGGGAGGTTGGAAGACTGTATTTTTTTTCAGGCGTGTGTTGGACCGGCTATGAGGAGAGGTTGGAGGCCGGTATTATTTTTTCAGGCGTGCGTTGGACCTGCTATAAAGGGAGGTTGGAGGCCGGTATTTTTTAAAATATATGCCTACAGACACTTGCCATCTTTTTTTTTTTTTGGTCCAGGATTGAATGTGCTACATACCCTAAGTCTGGAAAGGAGTTCTGGGATTGTACTCACAGCTTGGCCACCGCAGCGGTTTGACACTTTTCATGCTTTATTTTTGTACAGGATTGAGTGTGCTACATATTCTAAGTCTGGAATGGAGTACTGGGGTTGTACACACAGCCTGGCCATCACAGCAGCTTGGCACTTGTCATCCTTTTATTTGGCCCAGGATTGAGTGTGCTACATACCCTGAGTCTGGAAAGGAATACTTGGGTTGTAAACACAGCCTAACAGAGTACCCAGTAAACACAGCCTGGCACCACAGCGGCTGGACACTTGCCATCATTCTTTTTTTGGTCCAGGATTGAGTGTGCTACATATCCCAAGTCTGGAAAGGAGGAATAGGGGGGTTGTACACACAGCCTGGCCAGCACAGCGGCTTGCCACTTGTCATGTATTTTTTTTTGGTCCAGGATTGCGTGTGCTACATACCCTAAGTCTGGAAAGGAGTACTGGGGTTGTACATACATGGCCTGGCCAGCGCAGTGGCTTGACACATTTCATCCTTTTTTTTGTCCAGGATTGAGTATGCTACATATCCTGAGTCCGGAGAGGAGTACTGGGGTTGTACACACACAGCCTGGCCACAGCAGCGGCTGGACACTTGCCATCCTTTTTTTTTTTTTTTTGGTCTAGGATTGAGTGTTCTACATACCCCAAGTCTGGAAAGGAGGAGTACAGGGGTTGTACAAACAGCCTGGCCACCGCAGCAGCTTGACACTTGTCATCCTTTATTTTTATTTTATTTTTGTACAGGATTGAGTGTGCTACATACCCTGAGTCTGGAAAGGAGTACTGGGGTTGTACACACACAGCCTGGCCACCCCAGCGGCTGGACACTTGCCATCCTTTTTTCTTTTTTTTTGGTCTAGGATTGAGTGTTCTACATACCCTAAGTCTGGAAAGGAGTACTGGGGTTGTATTCACAGCCTGGCCACTGCACTTTTCATCTTTTTTTGGTCCAGGATTGAGTGTGCTACTTACCCTAAGTCTGGAAAGGAGTACTGGGGTTGTACATACAGCCTGGTGACCGCAGCAGCTTGACACTTGTCATATTTTTTATTTTGGTCCAGGATTGAGTGTGCTACATACCCTAAGTCTGGAAAGGAGTACTGGGGTTGTACATACAGCCTGGCCACCGCAGTGGCTGGACACTTGCCATCCTTTTTTTCAGTCCAGGATTGAGTTTGCTACATACCCCAAGTCTGGAAAGGAGTACTGTGGTTGTACTCACAGCCTGGCCACCGCAGCGGCTGGAGGCCGGTATTTCAGGCATGCGTTGGACCGGCTATGAGGGGAGGTTGGAGGCCGGTATTTTTTTTTTTTCAGGCGGGTGTTGGACTAGCTATGAGGGGAGGTTGGAGGCCGATATTTTTTAATATATCCGCAGACATTTGTAATCCTTTATTTTTGTTTGTCCAGGATTGAGTGTGCTACATACCCTAAGTCTGGAAAGGACTAATGGGGTTGTACTTACAGCCTGGTTACTGCAGTGGCTTGACACTTGTCATCTTTTTTTGGTCCAGGATTGAGTGTGCTACATACCCTAAGTCTTGAAAGGAGTACTGGGGTTGTACATACAGCCTGGTGACTGCAGCAGCTTGACACTTGTCATATTTTTTTTTTATTTTTGTACAGGTTTGAGTGTGCTACATATCCGAAGTCTGGAAAGGAGTACTGTGGTTGTACTCACAGCCTGGCCACCGCAGCGGCTTTTTTTTTCAGGCATGTGTTGGACCGGCTATGAGGGGAGGTTGGAGGCCGTTTTTTTTTTTTTCAGGCGAGTGTTGGACTAGCTATGAGGGGAGGTTGGAGACCGATATTTTTTAATATATATGTCCGCAGACATTTGTAATCCTTTATTTTTGTTTGTCCAGGATTGAGTGTGCTACATACCCTAAGTCTGGAAAGGAGTAATGGGGTTGTACTCACAGCCTGGCCACCACAGCGGCTGGACACTTGTCATCTATTTTTTAAAATTTTTGTAAAGGATTGAGTGTGCTACATACCCGAAGTCTGGAAAGGAGTACTGTGGTTGTACTCACAGCCTGGCCACCACAGCGGCTTTTCTTTTCAGGCATGTGTTGGACCGGCTATGAAGGGAGGTTGAAAGACTGTATTTTTTTTCAGGCGTGTGTTGGACCGGCTATGAGGAGAGGTTGGAGGCCTGTATTTTTTTTTCAGGCGAGTGTTGGACTAGCTATGAGGGGAGGTTGGATGACGTGGATATTACAGTGGGGGAGATGACGTGGATATTGATATATAAACTTTTTATTTTTTCTATTTGCTGATCCGAAAAATTATCCAATCCGTGACTGATCCGAGGAACGATCCGAACCGTGAGTTTTTTGATCCGTTGCACCCCTAGCCACCGCAGCGGCTTGACACTTGTCATCTTTTTTTTTCAGTCCAGGATTGAGTGTGCTACATACCCTTAGTCTGGAAAGGAGTACTGGGTTTGTACACACAGCCTGGCCACCGCAGCTGCTTGACACTTGTCATCCAATTTTTTTACGGTCCAGGATTGAGTGTGCTACATATCCTAAGTCTGAAAAGGAGTACTGGGGTTGTACACACAGACTGGCCACCGCAGCGGCTTGACACTTGTCATATTTTTTTTGGTCCAGGATTGAGTGTGCTACATACCCTAAGTCTGGAAAGGAGTACTGGGGTTGTACACACAACCTGGCCACTGCAGCGGCTTGACACTTGTCATATATTTTTCTTCAGGCCTGTGTTGGACCGGCTATGAGGGGAGGTTGGAGGCTGATATTTTTTTCCAGGCATGGGTTTTTTCAGGCGCATGTGGGACCAGCTATGAGGGGAGGTTGGATGCCAATATATTTTTTTCAGATGTGTGTTGGATCGGCTATAAGGAGAGGTTGGAGGATGGTATTTTTATTCAGGCATGTGTTGGACTGGCTATAATGGGAGGTTGGAGGCCGGTATTTCAGGCATGCGTTGGACCGTCTATAAGGGGAGGTTGAAGGCTGGTATGTTTGTTTTTCAAGCGTTCGTTGGACCAGCTATGAGGGGAGGTTGGATGCCAGATTTTTTAATATATATGCCTGCAGACACTTGCCATCCTTTTTTTTTTGGTCCAGGATTGAGTGTGCTACATACCCTAAGTCTGGAAAGGAGTACTGGGGTTGTACCCACAGCTTGGCCACCGCAGCGGTTTGACACTTGTCATCCCTTATTTTTATTTAATTTTTGTACAGGATTGAGTGTGCTACATATCCTAAGTCTGGAAATGAGTACTGGGGTTGTACACACAGCCTGGCCACCACAGCATCTTGACACTTGTCATATATTTTTTTTTGCTCCAGGATTGAGTGTGCTACATACCCTAAGCCTGGAAAGGAGTACTGGGGTTGTACACGCAGTCTGGCCACCACAGCGGCTTGTCATTTGTAATATTTTTTTGTCCAGGTTTGAGTGTGCTACATACCCCAAGTCTGGAAAGGAGTACTTGGGTTGTAAACACAGCCTGGCCACCGCAGCGGCTTGACACTTGCCATCCTTTTTCTTTGGTCCAGTATTGAGTGTGCTACATACCCCATGTCTGGAAAGGAGTACTTGGGTTGTAAACACAGCCTGGCCACCGCAGCGCCTTCACACTTGTCATCCTTTTTTTTTGGTCCAGGATAGAGTTTAGTGATTACACAGACATTGCTCCCCCCTCCCCCTGAAAGGTGCCAAATGTGACACCGGAGGGGGGGAAGGTTCCGAAAAGCGGAGGTTCAATTTTTGTGTGAACCTCCGCTTTAAAATGTATTTATTCAATCCTCTGTACTATGGGCAAATAGACGGGGAAAATCAATTACAGAGGGCCAACCAGGTGAGAACCAGACCCTGGGGATGGGGTGGGATCCACAGCTGGCGTGACAGTCAATAAAGTCAGTGCCGATCCTGACCTCCCTGGGGCCCTAAGCAAAATTCTGCTAAGGGGCCCTGTACCTGACCTGTGATGCCGTGAGCTATGTAAACCATTTGCCATTGCCACACAGTCTCTCACATCAGTGTCCCCAGAGGGCCCCGTCCTTACATTAGTGTCTCCAGAGAGCCCCCCTCTTACATTAGTGTCCTTAGAGAGCCCCCCCTTACACCAGGGTCCCCAGAGAGCCCCCCCTCTTACATTAGTGTCCCCAGAGGGCCCCCTCTTACATTAGTGTCCCTAGAGGGCCCCCTCTTACATCAGTGTCCCCAGAGGGCCCCCTCTTACATCAGTGTCCCCAGAGGGCCCCCTCTTACATCAGTGTCCCCAGAGGGCCCCCTCTTACATCAGTGTCCCCAGAGGGCCCCCTCTTACATCAGTGTCCCCAGAGGGCCCCCCTCTTACATCAGTGTCCCCAGAGGCCCCCCTCTTACATTAGTGTCCCCAGAGACCCCCCACTTACATCAGTGTCCACAGAGGACCCCTTCCTTACATTAGTGTCCCCAGAAAGCCCCCCTCCTTACATCAAGGTCCCCAAACAGCTGACTCCGCCACATGCAGAGGTTCCCCTGTACCTGGCTGGTGGAGGTGGGAGGCGGCGATCGGCAGCTCTATGGTGTCCACAGGCAGGGGGATCTCCCTGGGGCTAGAAGTTCTATCTCCGAGTGCATCAGCAACAGTGTTCAAGCAGAGTGAAAGTGAAACTGATACCTGCCCTGCCCGGGTCAGAGGCACCTCCCTTCTCCTTTCCACTGTATACACTGAGAGCACTACAAGCCCCAGGGAGATCCCGCCGCCCACTCAGGCACCATAGAGCTGCCGATCACCGACTTCCACCTCTCCCCACTGCACACTAAACAGCCAGCCAGAGGTGCAGGGGGGATGCTGGGTCTTGGGGGCCCCCCACAGCGGCGGGGCCCTATGCAGCTTGCATAGTGTGCCTATAGGGCGGATCGGCTCTGAATAAAGTAAACATAAGATTTGATTGGACTGTTGCACAAATTCATCAGTGGCCCTAAAAAAGCTACACTTGGCTTATCTCAGACCACCCCATAATTATACTTACCCAAAGGAGGTAGAGTAGGAGGACTGATGATTGCTTGTAGAAAGAGCTGGAAGGAGAGTCTGGAGTCCAGGATTTAAACCCTGTGTGTCAGAGGTTGTACCGGGACATACAGGAATAGTAAGAAGGAAACTTCTGCCTAAGGTGACACAGAAGCCCTGTCAGAGAATCTGATGCATGTCACTTGGGGAGGCTGTAAGGCCTCATGTACATTGCTGCTGGTAAACGGACGTTCAGAGGCAGTTGGACACTTTTTTCAACTGCCCCTGAACTCATTCAATGTTATCCTATGTGTACATGTACACAGGTTCGTTTGATGTCGTTTTTAGGCAATTGCATTTATAGGCTTTTCTTTCAAGGCAAAAAAATTAGTTCAGACGCCAAAGTTTCCGACGTTCACAGGCGTTTTTCATTTTTGTCTATTTTGAGGCACACCATGCGCTCCGCGGAGAGCTCCGCTGCCTCGGCCTTAGGAAAGGCCACGGCTTCGCTTAGCTCCAGAGCGGTGGCCATCTTTGTACACCCATCGGTGGTGGGAGATGTCTATTACAGTGGGAGAGATTTTGGATATTACAGTGGGGAGATGTCTATTACAGTGGGGGAGATGACGTGGATATTACAGTGGGGGAGATGACGTGGATATTACAGTGGGGAGATGACGTGGATATTACAGTGGGGAGATGACGTGGATATTAATATATAAACTTTTTTATTTTTTCTATTTGCTGATCCGAAAAATTATCCAATCCGTGACTGATCCGAGCAACGTTCCAAACCGTGAGTTTTTTGATCCGTTGCACCCCTAGCCACCGCAGCGGCTTGACACTTGTCATCTTTTTTTTTTTCAGTCCAGGATTGAGTGTGCTACATACCATTAGTCTGGAAAGGAGTACTGGGTTTGTACACACAGCCTGGCCACCGCAGCTGCTTGATACTTGTCATCCAATTTTTTTTCAGTCCAGGATTGAGTGTGCTACATATCCTAAGTCTGGAAAGGAGTACTGGGGTTGTACACACAGACTGGCCACTGCAGCGGCTTGACACTTGTCATATTTTTTTTGGTCCAGGATTGAGTGTGCTACATACCCTAAGTCTGGAAAGGAATACTGGGGTTGTACACACAACCTGGCCACTGCAGCGGCTTGACACTTGTCATATATTTTTCTTCAGGCCTGTGTTGGACCAGCTATGAGGGGAGGTTGAATGCCGATATTTTTTTTTCAGGTGTGTGTTGGATCGGCTATAAGGGGAGGTTGGAGGATGGTATTTTTTTTCAGGCATGTGTTGGACTGGCTATAACGGGAGGTTGGAGGCCGGTATTTCAGGCATGCATTGGACCGGCTATAAGGGGAGGTTGAAGGCTGGTATGTTTGTTTTTCATGCGTTCGTTGGACCAGCTACGAAGGGAGGTTGGATGCCAGATTTTTTAATATATATGCCTGCAGACACTTGCCATCCTTTTTTTTTTGGTCCAGGATTGAGTGTGCTATATACCCTAAGTCTGGAAAGGAGTACTGGGGTTGTACCCACAGCTTGGCCACCAAAGCGGTTTGGCACTTGTTATCCCTTATTTTTATTTTATTTTTGTACAGGATTGAGTGTGCTACATATCCGAAGTCTGGAAATGAGTACTGGGGTTGTACACACAGCCTGGCCACCACAGCATCTTGACACTTGTAATCTATTTTTTTTTTGGTCCAGGATTGAGTGTGCTACATACCCTAAGTCTGGAAAGGAGTACTGGGGTTGTACACGCAGTCTGGCCACAACAGCGGCTTGTCATTTGTAATATTTTTTTGTCCAGGTTTGAGTGTGCTACATACCTCAAGTCTGGAAAGGAGCCTGGCCACCGCAGCGGCTTGACACTTGCCATCCTTTTTCTTTGGTCCAGAATTGAGTGTGCTACATACCCCATGTCTGGAAAGAAGTACTTGGGTTGTAAACACAGCCTGGCCACCGCAGCGGCTTGACACTTGTCATCCTTTTTTTTTGGTCCAGGATAGAGTTTAGTGATTACACAGACATTGCTTCAAGTCTTAGACAGGTATCTGCACCCCCCTACCCCTGAAAGGTGCCAAATGTGACACCGGAGGGGGGGGAGGTTCCGAAAAGCGGAGGTTCAATTTTTGTGTGAACCTTCGCTTTAAAATGTATTTATTCAATTCCCTGTACTAAGTGCAAATAGACGGGGAAAATCGATTACACAGGGCCAACCAGGTGAGAACCAGACCCTGGGGATGGGGTGGGACCCAACCCTGTGTGTCAGAGGTTGTACCGGGACATACAGGATTAGTAAGAAGGAACCTCCTGCCTAAGGTGACACAGAAGCCCTGTCAGAGAATCTGATGCATGTCACTTGGGGAGGCTGTAAGGCCTCATGTACATTGCTGCTGGTAAACGGACGTTCAGAGGCAGTTGGACACTTTTTTCAACTGCCCCTGAACTCATTCAATGTTATCCTATGTGTACATGTACACAGGTTCGTTTGATGTCGTTTTTAGGCAATTGCATTTATAGGCTTTTCTTTCAAGGCAAAAAAATGAGTTCAGACGCCAAAGTTTCCGACGTTTACAGGCGTTTTTCATTTTTGCCTATTTTGAAAAAATAAATAAATACATTTTCAAACGCTTCTAAACGCAAATGCGGCAAAACTGACATTTTAAATGTGAGTTACTATCTGTCAAGTTAAATCGTTCAGGAGAGGTTGTAGAAATGTTCCGTGTACATTAAGCCTTGCCATGAGTGAAAGAAATGTTTTTGTGTTATCATTCATATTGTCTGAAAAATGGCCAAGAAATCATAAATTGTGCCAGGGTATGTAAACTTATGAGCACAACTGTATATCCTAGTACGACGGGGGGGTCAGCTTCAAATAGTAAACGAAAGGCAGTCCACTAACCAAGCACTTTCTACAGAGAATGTTTGCTGAATGTCAGAATCACTGCTTTATAAAATATACTCAGTAGTGTTGTCACCCAATGGCAGAAAGTACCTGAAGACCTTCATGGCTGGATAACCAGGTATTACAGTGCCTAAGTGGTTAGCATTTACACCTAGCAGTACTAGGGTTTGCGTTTAAAAAAACGGGCAAAAACAAAAAACGCCTATAAACGAAACACGGCTAAACGCCGGTTACCGTGTTTAGATGCGGTTGGCGTCTGAAACGTCAGAAAATTCAGCCTCTGAAATGTCAGAGCTGGCTGGGATGCAGGCTGAGGCAGGGATGCAAAGAGTTAATAGGTGCCTCCTGCAGTATGAAACCTGATCCCTCACACAGGCAATGAGAGGAGCAGAGTGATATGCTGGAGGGGATGAGAGCTGACAGTATACATCAGTTCCTGCCTGTAGAGCACAGAGAACTCAGTATTTCTGACAGAATGCAGGGAGTGAGATGCTGCAGGTGTCCAAGGTCTGAGGTCCATTCAAATGTGATGGCAGTTCTCTGGGAATCCTGGGTAAGGATGAGCTCTGGCACGTTCGCATACGGCACATGCAGAGCCCACCAGGATGTCGGCACTGCGCTGCGCTAATCAAAGGCAGTGAGACATTTCTTGATCCCTGCAGCGGCGCATCGGGAAAATGTCTCACTGCCTGCGATTAACGCTCTGCAGTGCCGACTTCCTGGCGGGCCCTGCACGTGCCGTATGCAAACACGCCGGAGCTCATCCTTAATCCTGGGATAGTTGGTGTCCATTAACAGAGGCAGATGCTGTATTAAAAGTAATCACAGGTTATGGGCAGAGTGAGTGGTGAAAGTAGGAGAGGAGCCAACGCCATCAGCGCCAGTAGCTGTGGTGAAGGGCCCCATTCCATGCAGGAATGAGCATAGGGGATGGCCGCTGGGTGTAGAGGAGAGACACCTTCTGGTCAGAGCTGCAGTTTTCAAGGGACTCTCACTCTGGTGTGGGTAGCAACAGGGGTCCATGAATTATAGGAGAGGTCAGGGCCATGTTAATGATCCTGTAGAGCTGTGGGCAGAGGGGGGATTGTAGGAGTGGAGCCAGCAAATTCATTGCCAGTGGCTCCAGTACTAATCCAATGTCTGACTGAAGTACATGGGACCCTGCAGGGGCTGGGGATCAGTCAGTATGGTGGATCAGAGCACCTGTGAGATTTATGTAGTGAGTAGTGATGTCCAGTTCATGTACGAATCGTTCTTTTGAATCGATTCTTTTCAGTGAACTGGATGAATCGATTCATCTGACTGAACTGATCCATTTGAAACAGTTCACTAGTATGCACTCAATGTAATAGCAGAGCAGGCCTGGTAATATGATCCTAGAGTGAGAGCTCAGCCCCTCCCTGCAACCAATCAGCCGGTGTTCTGCCGAGAAAGGTCCTCCCGGCAGAGAATGACCCCCCTGTACGGTGCAGCGCTTGCACAGTATGAACCACTATGGAGCTGCCGAAGATAGCCTAACATAAACAGCTGTGAGTCAGTTGTACACCGCGCTTGCGCAATGAACACGACATTGTGCCAGACGATGCCGCACGCTCCAGATGCTCGTGCTACTCTGCAAGGGGCGGGTGTATTACTATTATATCATGTAAGGGGCAGATGGCTAGAGAAGAGGCAGAATTTTAAAACCCACCCTTCATCTGTTTAACCACTTCATTACCCGCCAATAGTCATATGACGTCCGCAGGAGGGATCTCCCATCCTGGGCACTGATCGCTGTATAAATGTGAATAGTCCCAAAAATGTGTCAAAAGTGTCCAATATGTCCGTTGTATTGTCACAGTCACGAAAAAAATCGCAGATCGCCGCCATTACTAGTAAACAAAAAAAATAAATAAAAATGCCATAAATCTATCCCGTATTTTGTAGACGCTATAACTTTTGTGCAAACCAATCAATATACGCTTATTTTTTTTTTAAATTGGGTTATTTATTATAGCAAAAAGTTTAAAATATTGTGTTATTTTTTCAAAATTGTCGCTCTTCTTTTGTTTATAGCGCAAAAAATTTAAACCACAGTGGTGATGAAATAAAACCACCAAAAGAAAGCTCTATTTGTGGGGGGGGGGGGGAAACATAAAAATTTAATTTGGGTACAGTGTTGCATGACCACGCAATTGTCATTCAAAATACGACAGCGCTAAAAACTAAAAATTGGTCTGGGCAGGAAGGGGGTGAAAATGCCCTGTATTGAAGTGGTTAAACACGCCCCGCAAAGATGTGTAGGTTACTGTTACATGAGTTTACACGATATAACAGTAATACACCCGCCCCTTCCAAAGTAGCACGAGCATCGGGAGCGTGCGGCATCGCCTGGCACAATGTGGTGTTCATTGTGCAGGCGCGGTGTACAGCTGACTCACAAGTGTTTATGTTCGGCTATTTTCGGCAGCTCCATAGTGGTTCGTACTGCGCACACGCTGCACCTGCGCCGTACAGGGAGGTCATTATCCGCCGGGGGACCTTTTTGGGAAGGACACTGGCTCACAGCACACCGACACTCAGAACTGTTTTAAGTTTGTATCCAGTTCTTGAGTCAGGAGTACCCAGTACACCGAGTTAAAGAATCATACAAGTTACTGAGTCAAAGAATCATATGAGTTGTTAGAACACAGTACACTGAAAGAATCGTGAGTCACCACCAGTAGAACAATACACTAAATCAATGATCAGGTAGCAGCAGTGATAAGGTGGTACAGACAGCCTGAGGCCCTTTCACACTCGTGCGACTTGTCCTGCTACTTGAAACTGCAAAGTCGCATAACAAGTCATACCCCATGATTTCCAACGAGTTCAGTTCATATCTGTGTGACTTCAAAGTAGTCCCTGTACTACTTTTGTCTGACTTTGATGCATCTTGAGGCAGAGACCTCAAGATTACACAGACATTGCTTCAAGTCGCGGCAAAAATCATGGCAAAATGACATGACTTTCAAGTGGCACAAGTGTGAAAGGAGCCTTAACGATTGGATTTTACTACCATGGGTACTTCGCCCGCGGTAGTAAAATCTGATCACTATTCCTGCGCTGTAAAGACTACGGACAAATCTGATGGCTAGCAATGTTAACTGTGAAGTTGGCCCATCAGAAAGCAGTTCACATGCACAAAAACAGGCTTTTCATTTAGGCTCTGTTTCCACTTGTGCAACTTGTCCTGCGACTTGGGACTGCAAAGTTGCATGACAAGTCGTACCCAATGATTTCCAATGAGTACTGTTCATATCTGTGCGACTTCAAGTCATAGCGACTTCAAAGTAGTCCCTGTACTACTTTGGTCCTACGTTGATGCAACTTCAGGTCCATAGACCTCCAGAATACACAAGCATTGCTTTAAGTCGCATCAAAATTGCGGCAGAATCGTGCAACTTTCAGGCTGCGTTAGCCTGAAAAGCCTGAAAATCGCAATTTTTCGCCACGATTTTGCAGCGACTTGAAGCAATGCCTATGTATTCTGGAGGTCTATGGACCTAAAGTCACATCAAAGTGGGACCAAAGTAGTGCAGGGACTACTTTGAAGTCGCTGTGACTTGAAGTCGCACAGATATGAACGTTTCTCATTGGAAATCATCGGGTACGACTTGTCATGCAACTTTGCAGTCCCAAGTTGCAGGACAAGTTGCACAAGTGGAAACGGAGCCTAAATGAAAAGCGGGTTTTTGTGCATGTGAACTGCATTCTGATGGGCCAACTTCACAGTTAACATTGCTAGCCATCAAATTTGTGGAAACCTAGGCTCAGGGCCGGTTCACACTGCTGCGTGGTGCAAAAATCGCATGTGATTTGCACTGCACTGCAGTGCAAATGACATGCAATGTCCGTGCAATGCGATTGTGAAAGGGCTTTCAGCCCTGAAAGAATTTACCCTCTTCCTGACCAGAGCACTTTTTGCGATTCGGCACTTCGCTTTAACTGACAATTGCGCAGTCGTGCGACGTTGTACCCAAACAGAATTGACATCCTTTTTCCCCCACAAATAGAGCTTTCTTTTGGTGGTATTTGATCATCTCTGTGATTTTTTAATTTTTTGCGCTATAAACAAAAAATGAGTGACAATTTTGAAAAAAAAGCAATATTTTTGCTTTTTGCTATAATAAATATCCCCCAAAAATATATAAAAAAAACAAAAAAATTTTTCCTCAGTTTAGGCCGATACGTATTCTTCTACATATTTTTGGCAAAAAAAACCTGCAATAAGCGTATATTGATTGGTTTGCACAAAAGTTATAGCGTTTACAAAATAGGGGATCGTTTATGGCATTTTTATTATTATTTTTTTTTTACTAGTAATGGCGGCGATCTGCAATTTTTATTGGGACTGCGACATTATGGCGGACACATCAGACACTTTTGACACATTTTTGGGACCATTGTCATTTATACAGCGATCAGTGCTATAAAAATGCACTGATTACTGTGTACATGACACTGGCAGGGAAGGGGTTAAACACTAGCGGGCGAGGAAGGGGTTAAGTGTGTCCTAGGGAGTGATTCTAACTGTGGGGGAGCTGGGCTACAAGAGAAATGACAGAGATCACTGCTCCCGATCACAGGGAGCAGTAGATCTCTGTCCTGTCACTAGGCAGAACAGGGAAATGACTTGTTTACAAAGGCATCTCCCCATTCTGCCTCTCCGTGCCACGATCGTGGGACACCGGAGGACATAGAGTCCGTGGGTCTCGCGAGCACTGTCACAGAGTACGCATTCCCCACAATGCCGCGATTTGAAGGGGACGTACCTGTACGCCCATTTGCGCAGCCGTGCCATTGTGCAGAATTATATCATCGTGCGCTGGTCGGCAAGCAGTTAAGGTCTTCTTTCTTCTTAAATATATTATTTGCAGCAATAGCGTCGCAGGCGCACTGAGCGTGCCGTTTCTAACAGCGATCATGCCGTTAGTGGCGGCACCAGCGCGCATGCGCGGGAGTGACGTCATCGTGGCTCCGGCCGGTGCTGGAGCCGCGATACCCGCCAGTCACTCCAGGATAGATGGCGGCGTCGGAAGAGGCAAACAAGGGCCAATGTCGGGGCTTCGATCTCAGGTAAGTAATTCATAATGAGCTCATTATGCCTTTGCCTTTGCAGGGTGTATTTTTTTTTTTTTCCTTTTTAAGAGGCTTTACTTCCTCTTTAAGTACTCGCTGATACCAATTACCGATACCTACCGCAACTTTTTTGTTTACACTTCACTTATTTTGCAAATAAAATACCTTTTTGTTTTTTTCAATCTGAAACGTGTAAATATGGTATATGTTAAAGATGTAAAAATAATAATAAACAAAAAAAAGTTTTATTTATTAATAGTTTATAAAATAGAA
This sequence comes from Lithobates sylvaticus, assembly GCA_028564925.1. Taxonomy (NCBI): domain Eukaryota; kingdom Metazoa; phylum Chordata; class Amphibia; order Anura; family Ranidae; genus Lithobates; species Lithobates sylvaticus. Next base: position 307,391,458 of record CM053027.1, on the reverse strand, counting down.
AGAAAAATGCAGGAAAATAATAAATGGAGAATAATGAGTTAATAAGGCTGATTAGTGTAAATTAAGGGTTAACAATTCAATAAAAACTCCCCCCAATGTTAAATTTTTTTTAACTGACAAGGTTGATTTAACCACTTCAATACAGGGCACTTTTACCCCCTCCTGCCCAGGCCAATTTTCAGCTTTCAGCGCTGTCACACTTTGAATGACAATTGCGCGGTCATGCGACACTGTACCCAAACTACATTTTTATAATTTTCTTCCCACAAATATAGCTTTATTTTGGTGGTATTTGATCACCTCTGGAGTTTTTATTTTTTGCTAAACAAAGACCGAAATTTTGAAGAAAAAAAAAGTTTTTCTTCCTTTTGTTATAAAATGTAGTTTTCTCCTGCACTGATGGGCACTGATATTGTGGGCACTGATAGACAGCATTGATGGCACTGACCATCATTACTGGGGGCACTGATTGGCATCTATGATGGGCACTGAGTAGCATCTGTGGTGGGCACCTCTGATGGGGGCTGCGATGACCCCCCCCCCCCCATTTTTCAGGGGAGCTGCCGATTGGCTCTCCCTGTCATTGCAAACTGAGGAAAGCCGATTACTGGCACTTCCTGTTACCGATGTGGTCACAGCTGATCACGTGGTTAAGAGCCTACGTCGGAGCGACACACAGCACCACTGATCGCTGCATTGTGCGTTCCGAGGGGCTTGGCTGAGCGGCTTATCCTGCTGGATGTTATATGATGCCCCGTCAGGATAACAGACCCACCTTGCAGACGGCAATCCGCTATAGGCTGGGAGGGAAGTGATTAAATGGACTTCATTTACAGACCAAAATTCATCCATTTGATCTGTAAATAAACAGAAAGATATGTTTCTTTTTATCTCTTGGGCCCCTTTCACACGACTGGCCTGCAAAGATCCGCCTGTCCACTTTTCAGACAGATCTGAGCAGGCCACCTATTGACTTGTATGGGCAGAAGGATGTCAGGTCGGTCCCAGCCAGGGGTCAAGTCCTGGGGAAAAAAGTGTGGGAACTCCCACCCAAGATCCACTCGCCCACCAAAAAAAAAACAAATGATACGCTCATATGCACGAACGCTTCAAAAGTGGTATTTTTCATCCAATTTTCGTATTGTGTGTATGAAGCTTAACTGTTAGTACATAAAAAAAAACAGTCCTCAATAAACATAAATACGGTAATTCTCTGAATAATCAGCATTCATTCAATTGTGCTTCCATGCAAATGTGAACATCATGTTCTGATCTTTATTGGGGAATTTTATTTTGTATATAGAGTGTTTATGTGGTGAGTTTACACTTTTCATTGAACAGAGTTTGGATAGGGTTAAACGGAAAGGTCCTAAATTAACTGCACAATATCTGGACAGAATGCTTGGGGAGATAGTGATGTGTTCCTGCTTACGAGATGTATGTTAGCTTGGGGGGGGGGGGGGGGGCTGCAAACTCTGCAGGGCACCAACACACACTCGCTGCTATTCCAACCCTTCACATATTTCCACATAAACTTCCCTCCTGGCATTAAACTTTGCCAGGTATTGTGCTCAGCTTACCACCCCAAACTGATGTTCCTCCCTCAGCTCACCTCTCTCCCTGCATGTCCTGTAAGCAGAATAGCTGTGCTCCTCCTCTGGGTTCTCTCATCATATGGCACTGAAGATAGAGGAGGGGGGGGGGGGATTCAGCGGGACACACAGAGCAAGTATGCAGGAGACTGGGGGGGAGACATAAAATCAGGAGGGGCCGGTCGGGGAAGAGCGCATCACAAGAGATCTGACTAAATACAATCTCTTAGCAGCAGGGACCTGATCTACCTGTCAGCTAGCTATGATTGACAGGTAGATTGAAGCGGAAGCTGTCATGGGGCCCCCTACTGGCAATGCCTGAATGGTCAGGTGTGGGGCATTTACTATTGGGAGCTGTGTCGGCAGGTGCTGGTGTAGCACCTGCCACACAGCTTGCATACTTCAAAGTCTTGCAGGACACGGCTGCTAACTGGAACTGAGTTCCTGTTGTGGAAAAAGTACAGGAACTCCGTTCCCATGCATTCCCGCAGGACTTGAGCCCTGGTCCCAGCACAGTGAGAAGAGAGGGACCTGTCATCCACCTGCTTAGTGGGGATCAATTGAGTGATCCGCCCTGTGTGAAAGGGGCCTTGTTCAGCACTAAGCAATGTTGTTAAACATTGCCGGCTGCTTTTTACTTGTTTTTTTGACAGCTGTGAGCAGGGAACAGCTCTGCAATTGTTGCATGAATTAATCGTGGAAATGCTGGTTTAACTCGAGATTGCGATTTTTTTTAACGATTAATAGTAAGCTGCAATGCATTACACTTTTATTTTGAGGTTTAGAAACACTTTAAAGAACATTAAAGTCTTCATTTCTGTTCTGTCTTGTTAGCAATGCACATCAAAACTAGTTCCTATTGTAAATAGCTGTAGAATGTAACCATTACATATATTAAAATATTATTAGATCATATTTCTCATCCTGTGTACATTTAATTTCTTTTGCTGTAGCTGAACCAGTCATTCGTAGGGAAATGAAGCACCTCCCAGAAGGCTCAGTCTTCATACTGCTTAGTTGGAGAGAGACAATAGTAAGTCTAAAGGCCCATGCACACGATCAGACTTTTTGACAACAAACATGCAAATTAGCTGTTTTAAGGCAACATCCGACCATGTGTACGCTCCATTGGACAAACTTTTTCGGTTTTCGGACAAAAGTTTGCTCTGCAAACAGACAAACTTTTCGGCAACAAAAGTCCGATGGAGCAAAGTCCAATCGTGTGCACAGAAAACCATCGGACTTAAATCCAAAGTACAAACACGCATGCTCAGAACCAATGCAAAAGAAGAAGTTGACCAAAGGGTCGCGGTAAAGAGCAGAAAAACCACGTGATTTGGTGAAAGTTGGCTGAAAAGGTCCTGCCATGTGTATGCAATACAAGTTCACGGCCAACGCCCTTTGGACAGAAATCCACAGAAAAGTTTGTTTAAAGTCCAATCGTGTGTACGAGGCTTTAAGCCTCATATACACACTTGGACTTACATCTGACTTTTCTGTGGATTTTGGTCCGAAGGGGCGTTGGCGGTGAACTTGGTATGCATACACACGGCAGAACTTTTTCAGCCAACATTCACCAAATCACATGGTTTTTCAGCTCTTTACCGCCACCCTTTGGGCAACTTCTGCTATTGTTGTCTGATGTTTAGCATTGGTTTGGAGCATGCGTGTTTGTACTTTGGACTTGTGTACACATGATCGGATGATCCTCCATTAGACATTTGCTGCCGAAAAGTTTTAGCATGCACATCGAACATTTGTCCGTTGAAAAAAACGAAAACAATTGTCCGATGGAGCATACAGGCGGTCGGATTGTCCGATAAAACAGGTCCATCGGACCGTTTTTGTCAAAAAGTCTGATCGTGTGTATGGGCCTTAAGGCTCAACACACACTTTACAATGAGACCATACAATCTCTGTACTGTCAACTTTAGAGCTAATGAAACTTTCTCATTCGTTCATTGACAGACACAGCCTTCTTTATTCAGAACCATAGGGGTTATATCGTCTCCACAGGAGTAGGACTAGGCAGAACAAAAAAACAACACCTGGCTACGCCCATGGGCGGTCCTCAGTCAGTATATAACCCCCTCCCTGCTCTAGGTATTCAGTTTTTCTGCCTAGTCAGGATTAAGGACCTAGTTTCCTGCTGGGATCTCTAGTCATGGGAATTTTTTTGTTGTTTGTTATTTTCTCTTTTCCTGGATTTTTTCTGGCGAGATCTACAATCAACTGCCGGGCTGGGCGACGTGCTGGACACTTGATCCAGTGGTCACACTAGTCTGGCCAGCCAGCGTGTGCAGACCGCAGCTACGAGCTAGGACAGCCGCGACATAGCCCCATTGGACAGGGGCTGGCCCTGTGAGTTAAACATCTCGCGAGGTCGCATACGACTGGGTCTTGGCCTGTGTCACAGCGTTCCTCATGGCCGACAGCCCCCCCACTTCGGTGGCGAGGAGGATCTTTCTAGGAGCGTTACCCGCACTTTTCACTGGAGAGGTAAGTAAGGGGTCCCCTCCTCTCCTTCCCTGGAGTGGTGTGGGGCGCGGGTACTCCCTGGGGTAGTCAGTCCTTCTGGGGTTATCCTCCACCCCCCCTCATCCCAGGTGAGGCCCAGGCTTCTGGCCTAGGGGCTTTTTGCACACGTTCCCCCTTTCCACCCTCTGGGTTGTTACTGGGGGGGGCATCTGGTGGTTGGGCCAGGGAGGCAGGTAATTGGATGTCCTGCTCCGGTAATTTAAGCCACGCACTCAAAGCCGTCGACTGAAAATTTAGGCTGCGGCTTTGCAGCCCACAAGCTCGAAGCGGTCCCCCACGTGGGCCGCGCACCCCTCCCCTACCTCCTCTGTCTCGAACAATCCTATCTGGCTCTGCCGCCACCAACGTGGCCCACCTTAGCGGGTGGTGGCCACGCTCCCTATGTTGTCAGGGATTGAGGAATCTGAGGATGACTGCAGTAGGGCACAAAGAGGCACCGGTTGTCGCACTCATTACATCTGTGCAGGAACCTTTCAAGATGGGGCATGCAGCGGTGGCTGCAGCGGAGTGCCGGTACCCCATAAGCCGTCTTGCGCAGCAAAAGCGTTCGCTTTTTCCTCTTATTTTGACAAATGTGTCCATGAAGTCTGGGAAGGTCTAGAGTGCCTTTGTGTTTCCAAAAAAAAAAGCTTGCTATGAGGCACCCTTTTGGGGAGTCCCTCCTTCAGAAGGGGTCTATTCCACCAGTAGTGGACCTCCCTGTCTCTAAGCTGCTCAAGGCAACCATGGTTCCAATAGAGAAATCTCTGGCTTCTAAAGGTCCAGCTGACATACCTGGAGGGGGAGCAGAATCCCCCTGCCTTTGCTGCATTGGTGGACCTGTTGTCTAGGCGCTGCAGTTTGTCCGCTATGCCTCTTGGCCACAGTTCCCCTGGTTGCTGAGCTTTCCGTCACCTCAGTGGTGCTTAGACATGTATTTTGGGGGGGCTACCCTGGATGACAATGCTTCCAATGGGCATCTGTCGCCATACCGCTTGCTGTTCTCTGCGGGGTGGATGTGCAAGCCCCGTTGCTGCAGATGTTCCGTGTCGGGAACAGTTTCAGGCCCTGACCTGCCTTATGTAGGTACAGAAGTTCAGGATGAAGTCAGTTTGCACGGAGGTGGCACCCCTTCATCATGGGAATCTTCTGATTTCTATCGACATCACGAATGCTTACTTGGGCATTCTGTTGTGTGCCCGACTCCAGCACTTCCTTCGTTTTGCTGTGGGTGCAGAGCATAATCAGTGTTGCCCTTCGGTCTAGCCACCACTCCTCGGGTGTTCACGAGGTGTTGGCCCCGAATCGGGCGTGGTTACATCAGTGGGGGTTTGGGGTCCTGGGCTGCCTGGACGATCTTCTTCTGCCACTCCTCGACTACCCCAAGGGGCAATGTAGTTCCTATACAGACCTTGACTGATTTCAGTAGGCATCTATAATATCTGAAGTCTGCTTGGGCCCTTCCAGAACATTGGATTATCTGAGCCAGGGCTTCAGCTCTGGCCAGCGTGTTTTCTTCTCTTGGACAAACTCCAGAAGTTTATTTTACTGTCCGGCAGGTGGGCCCCAGGCGATTCCATTTGCGCAGTTCCATCCTGGCATGAGACAAATGCCCAAGGTCTCGGGACAATCGGATTCGGCTGAGTCAGGAAACCAAAGGTTCCCTGGTCTGGTGGCTTCGCACTCCGGTTCTTCGGTGGGGTATTTGCCGGCCACTGAGTCTTTTGGAGGTCAGGCTCTCTGTACTCACGGACCCAAGAAAGGGGCTGTCTGCTTCTTCTGCAACCTTTTTCTGGATGGACTCTGGGTTATTTTGTCAGGGATTGGGTTCCTTCTTTCCCTGTTACGGTGCATTCTTCTCGGGCCTTCTGTCATCGGGCGTTCATTGCGCATTTTCACAAGTTCTACGAAGTGGATGGGTTGGCATCTGCGGATGCCTCTTTTGGCCGCAAGTTTTTCTAACAGCAGCCTGCAAAAACTTGCGGGATTAGAATCCCTCTTGAAGGGGTATCATTCAGGTTGGGTTCCAGCTTGTCCTGTGTGAAGCTCCATTTACCTGGTTGGCTCTTGTGTTAGCCTTGGGATTTTTCCTTGTCCCACCCCTCATGTTCGGCACTGCTTTGGGATGTCCCTATGGTTCTAAATAACGAAGGCTGTGTCCGTCAATGAACGAATGAAAAAAAAAAATAGGATTTTTGACTTACCGTAAAATCAGTTTCTCTGAGTTCATTGACAGGCACAGCACCCACCCCTCTCTCTATGGAGTTTTTTGATACTTCTATTACTGCTTGCTACTAAACTGAATACCTAGAGCAGGGAGGGGGGGTTATATACTGAGGACAGCCCATGGGCGTAGCCAGGTGTTTTTTGTTCTGCCTAGTCCTACTCCTGCGGAGATGATATAACCCCTATGGTTCTGAATTAAGAAGGCTGTCTGTCAATGGATTTTACGGTAAGTCAAAAATCCTATTTTTCAGTATTCCAGGAAAGTTCATTCAATAGAGAGAAAAATAGATCTGAGATTTTAGAGTGGTCTGTCCCCAAGAAAAATTACTCATGGCAGATATACTTTTTCTTCATGGTAAAAGAGACCCATCAAGTTGCACTTGCAACAGTTATTTGTGAACCTTCTAGAGGGTGTCACTGTGTGTATATTTTGAGAATTGTACTGTTGTAAAAAGGCAGGTTAGGGTCACAGACTTAAAGTTGAGCTCCACCAGTTTGCAACTCCACACCACCACATTTGGCAGTTTTGAAAAAAAAAAAAAATTATGGCAAAGACTGGCGCTCAGCGATCTATGACATTTCCAGCCTCCTCCTGCTGCCTTCTGGGACACATAGAGGTCCCAAAAGATGGCAAGACCATTCAGGGAAACTGACAGATGTGATATTTTCAAATGAAATTAAAGGTTAAAAGTGGGGAGCTACAAACAGAAGTCGGGCATGAAAGTGCAACAGTATGATGTGGAATACCACTTTTTGCATGGAGGGTTATTCACACTTTTAAGCCTAGAATGTGCATGCACATCAGATCAATTTATTCAGCATTACCTCCTTCCAGGTCAGTGACTGCTGAAGTATTGAAGCCTCCAAATCAGTTACAGGCAACTAGCATTTTTAAAAATGAGCGTGTATGAGATAGATATATATATATATATATATATATATATATATATATATATATATATATATATATATATATATATATATATATATATATATATATATATATATTCCCCCCCCCCCCATTCTATTCTAAAAACTTGTGTCAAAAAACAAAATCTTCCAAGGACTCAGAGCTTGAGCTGTACCTGTAAATGTTTTTTTTTTTTTTTTTTTCGTTCAGCGTTAAAAAATGTATAGTATGCTCAAAATTAGAAGCTTCTGCCATATATCCACCCACTCTAATAATTTTGAGCATACATATAATGTTCTTTCAAGAACATAACAGATTCCTCCAGTCACATCGATCAATGTGACTGAACAAATCTCTGCCAAAAAAAATAAAAAATTAAAAAAAAGTATACGTCGAAGCATAAGAGCTACTGCCTGCTGACCACCCCACACTCCTAATGCTGGGCATACATGTTTTTTTTTTTTTCAAAATGGATGGAGAAATCTCCCCCTGCAGCGCTGCAGGCACTGACGCATGTATTCTGAGAGCAACACCCTGCTGCTGTCAGAATACACGGATCAGTGTGGCAGCTGATTTTTGTGCCATGCTGTACACTAAATATAGTTCACTAGTGTGTGGTAGTGATGGAAGCTATTCTTGAGGCAGAGGCCAAGTTGGCCAGGACAGGGGTGACAAAAAAAAAAAAAAAAAAAACAAACACACACACACACACACACACACACACACACACACACACACACACACACACACACACACACACACACACACACACACACACACCCCAGCGTCATGCCTTATTTCGCGTTTACCACAGACATCTTTTTTGAGGCGACTTTTAATTGCACATTAATAAAAAGGGACATTTACAATTCCAGTCCTCAGCCACAGAACTACTCACATCATTACTGCTAGACGATCAAAAGAATGGCCTGTATAATGGAAGATACGAGGAGACATAGGTTGGCCTGAAGAACTCCTTTTGCTTACTACAGTGAAAAGACTAAGGTGTACAAGCCCAGAATTCAGCTTAAATGAAAAGATAACTTGTGATATTTTGTGAATCGACTTTTACAGTACAAAAATCTGAAAAACCCATGTACATGCTATGCTGTAAATTTACCCATGATCTTTTATTGTATATATCTCCTGTACAGATGATAGCAACAATATTTTTGTACACAAATGAAAAGAAACATGCATTCCTAAAAAGACTTGATTCATCTCTTCAATAGCAAACAGTGTTCTTTCTTGATCTTGTTATCGTTTTCTCTGCTTTTTAAACTTGTATATTGCTGCAGAATTTACAGTTTCTTTCTTCACTTTCACTTTATGTCTTTTGTCCTACATAAAACAAATTAAACTATGAATATTATAGGAAGATTTTTCATTATACAAAATTACAATCATGACCCTATTTCCAACCCCCCCCCCCCCCCCACCAATAAGGGTAAAAACATCCATTAGAAGCTAGTGCCACAAGTGTTTCCAGGGTGGGGGGGTATAATCATTCATACATCCCATTCTATTACCCCCCAACTCTTCTCTATACTAATCTAGCTGCCTCTCACTATCAAAGCCATCCGTCTCATCTTCTCATCCATTCCCTTACACTCATCTTACATTTAATTTGATCACTTCACATCTTCTCTATACTTTTACACTCCCTTTATTTAAATGTTAATACCTCTTGCATCCCACCAAGGTTTCCAAATCTTATCATATTTCTTTAATCCACCTTGCCTAACATATAACTGCTTTTTCCTTCAGGATTATCTCTTTCATACCATGTTCCCATTCCCTACTGGACAGAGGTAGAGCCGATTGCCATCTCTGAGCAATCAGCTTCCTTGCTTGAAACAGGCATCTCAGAGTTGCGACTTGGGCGTTTCCTGGGTTTCCCCCCTCCTTCTACCAAACCTAGAACGCATTGCTTCACTTCCAGGTCTATAGAAGTCCCAAACACCCGGTCTATAATTCCTACTACCTCCCCCCCAGTAACAAAACAACTTCAGGTATCTCCAAAACATATGGATTAAATCCCCCTCTACATCCCCAAACTGAAAGAGCTTATACGGATATAATAAGCTAACTATGAGAGTCTAGATCTTAAACTGGCCATACTATACCAAATAAAACAGGCAAGACAAATTAACAGAGTGGCCACTCCTCCCCCCTTGCTAATCAAAGAAAACAATCCATGAATAGGTGTGTAATACTACTTACTGGACAACCTTTAGTTCAAAAGCAAGAAGATTTGACAAACTGCTTGAAAATAAGAATTTACATGAATTTTGAGCACACAAGTTATTGCATCATTTACCTTAAATCACCAGTTTTACAGTGAATCACTCTGGTCTGTCCCATAAGCCACTGCACAAAGAGGGAAAGGAGCAATGGCTTCCTCCGCAGGCTGGACAGGCTGTGGGAATGCTGGCAGCTCAGCAGGCCCGAGGGCAAGTACAGCAGGAACCCATGGGGGGGCACAGGAGGTGTTGTCCAGCGTTACTTCACCTTTATATTTTTTCTGTAAATGTGAACTAACCCTTTAACACACATACGTATTATATCAAGAAGATCACCTTCAGGAACATCAGTGTCTTTGAAAGGGGATGTCAAATGAGGAATTGCGCTTGTATTGTGGAGATGTACTGAAATGTGATTTTTGCACATACCATAACATCCATTACTCGTTTATTGGGGACACATGAATTTGGAGATTGTTGGGTTATACGACCACCTATATGAGGATTTTAACACAGGCAAAAAAAAAACCAGTAGGCAGTCATGTATAACCCATCGTAGTCCCAGCATGCCTCAAATTTGGTGGAAAACGGTACCAAAGGCCTGCTCATAAGACACAGATGTGTCCCTCAATGGAGTCCAAGAAAGATTTTATGGCAAGTGCAAAAATGCTATTTTCTCTCTCGTTCGAGGGACACAAGAATTCAGTGATTTTTGGGATGTCCAACTGAACAAAAAGACTAACAGGCCAAAAGAAAACTGGGGATCTCCTGCAGTTTTAAAAAACAGAGACCTTATGCCTAAAGCTGCCATCAGATAAGGCCTAAACACCCACCCAGTAAAACCTGAAAACAGCCTTGCAAATATGGAAAACAGCCTGATGCCAAAAAGCCCAAGAAGCTAATCACAAATCTAAATCGCTGGTGCCTTAACAGGAAAGGCCGGAAGACCAAAAGCCTGAATGATCATCTGTCTGAGCCACCTTGAAAGGGAACTAGAAACCTTTTACAGAGACTATATGGGATGAAAGACTCAGTCTTTCTAGAGGAAGCAGTGGCTGTGAGATAGATACGCACAGCATGAACTACATCCAGGCAATGGAGGTAAATCTCTTTCCGATTAGTTGGAGCAGGAAAGAGGGCTGGAAGCACAATGTTCTGGTTGATGTGAAAGGCTGAAACAACCTTATAAAAAAGGAAGAAGGCTCTCAATACCACCTTTGCCCCTGTGTAGGACCCAAAAAGGACAAAGCTGTCAGCTCAGACACACAGGGTAATGGCAACAAGGAACAAAACCTTATGATTGAGAGTTGAAAGGGAAATAGGTTCAAAGAGTGTTTTTGGAGCACAGAGAGAACCGAATTCAGATCGATGTCACAGGTTGGCCTACAGGGGAAACCACGAGAGATAACCTGTGCATAGATGATTTAATTAATGAGTGTGAAGCCAGCAATCTCTGGAACAGGATCGCCCTTTGATGATAACCAGGACCAAATGCTGATGAAGGACCATATGCAAAAAAAGGCCAGGATTCATCCCACAGAGAACTTTCAAAAACTTCTTTCCTTGTGCCAAGCAACATATGCCTTCCAAGCGAGATTGTAAATCTTGTGGGAAGTAGACTCCCTAGCTTTTACCATCGTAAGAATGTGTCCATGAGGGAAGATGGTAAACCAGTCCCTGGGACAGAAGAGCAAAATGAACTGGAAGAGCCCACAGAGCATCTACCAAGAGTCTGATCATGTCAGAGTACTACATCTGGAGTCTGGAACCTGAAAAAAAAAAAAAAAAAATTCTGTCCAGTTGTGGTTGAGCCTGAAAGCTAGGAGGTCCACATTTGATGTCCCCACCTGTGATACAGGTCCTGGGCACCTTTGGATGTAGGGGCCATTCCCTAGGTCCATTCGCTGTTGGCTAAGGATGTCCATCTTCCAATTTTCCATGCCTGCAATGTAAACAGCATACAAGACTGGAAGTAGTTCTGCCCAGGACAAAATCATTTCTACCCTTCGTAGCGTGGCCAGACTTCTGTTCTTTCCCAATGGCTAATGTACACCACTCGTGTGACAATGTTGGACTGAATCCTGATTGGATGGCCATCCAATCAAGGTGTGCAGCATTGCAGGTAAAACCAAACTGCACTAAAATCCAGAGCGTTAAATGGGTGTCTAGGACTTCGCCCTATCCCAACAGGCTGCCATCCACATCAGGATGTTGCAAGAGATCAAAAGAAAGGGCTTACCCAACTTCAGAATAGGAACCCTGAGACACTAAAAACAGGGACAACCCAGTCTTCAGTGCTAGGCAAATCAGTCTGTCAAATTACTGAATTGACTTGTCCCACAATGAAAAGATGTTAAGTTATAGGGGCCTGGAGTTGAACTGGGCAAACAGGACTGCCTTGAAGGAGGCAATCATCAGTCCCAGAACTCCCTGCAGAGGGGAAGAGCCAGGTGACTCCTGGGATAAATAGTCTCAGTCTGGGAGAAGTGAATATCTCCAGTGTCTAGGAGTAGACCCAGATACTCCAAATGAGGAGTCAATTCCATCAGTGATTTCTGAAAGCTGAAAAAGCTCCTATGCAGTGGGGCTGCCCCCCACACTGTAAGAGTTAAATGCTTGATTAGGTCTGGGGGCAAAAAGCTGTTGTACTTACCCTATTCCCTGCTCTGGTAGGCTCACTCCAGGCTGTAAGACTGGTCTCCACAGCCTCCTCTTCCTTATGCTCCTATGCAGGCACATCCCCTGATGTCATTAAGTCTAATGCAGAGCCCATAGCGCTGCAATAGAGGTAAGGATACCGCAAGACAGTCCACTACCAGAGTGTAGGGGACTATAGGAGAGTTTTTGCTGTTGGAGGAGTAGAGGATCAGGTAAGTAAAAACTGATTTTAGCAGCCCCTTAAACCAAAATTAGCATTTAACTTTTGGGGCAGCCCCACTACAAGGGAGTATTTTTCCTTTCCTTGAAGGTGGGCTTGAAGGTTCAGGACCCATCCAAACCTTCACAAAGTCTGAACTTTGAGTCATATTGTCAGCCAGAACTTTTTACAACTGTTCCTTCAATATCTCACAAAAGATGCCCTGGGAGTGAAGCAGGGCAAGCAAAAGGTCCAAGGCCCAGCAATTTGGTAAACAGTTGAGGCACAAATAAATAAAAAAAAGCCAAGTGGTAGGGCCACGAAGGAACTGCTGATGCGCTGGTAAAAAGGGGACATACATCCTTGATGTCCACAGAGAACATGACAGAAAAATTAAGTGAAAAAGCAAAACAACATTTTGTATTGATAAAAAAAAAAAACACTTTATTATAAAAAGGCATGGATATGCTAGGTACACAGCAAGGGCAGCCCACCTTTTAACAAAGTCCTCCTCTAACAGGTATAGTTTGACTGATAGCCTGCATTGAATGAATGGATCGCCCTTGTAAAGGAAACTGGATATAAAGGGTGTACTGAAAGTTTGACAGTCTTGGGGACCCTAAACAAGCATAGGTTGAGAACAGCACTGGTAGAAGTAGCAGGGTGAACCTCCTGTACTGGAGTGCACCCACTCTAGAAATAAAAAAAAATAAAAAAAAAGCACAACACATAGGTAAGAAGCCAATCACAATTCCTTAATGGGATGTAACAATGGTATGTAGATGATTAAAAAGTAGAATGCCATCGACCTCCCCCCCACAATTTAGGGGAAACAAAGCAGCGCAAAAATCCCATATTGGTCTTTACATCTCTCCATTATGCCAGCAGGGTTGAGAGGGCAGGTTACACAAATGTTGAAGCATGCTTGCAAATTTTTTCATCACCCACATAAAAAAAAAAAATAATAATAATATATCCCATAAGAAATATCTGACGATAGAGGACTGCTCCATTACACAAAAAAATAAGTTCTCATTGTACTATGCATATTTTATGACTACTGTAACAGGTACAGAACTGCAGTGCATTTTCCTTACCATCAGATCTTTCCGGCTCTGTATTTTCTGAGAGACCACAAACATTTTTTTTTCTCGTTCTATTCTTTGGTTAAGAAGAGAGTACTGTTGCTGCCTCTGTTTAGCCAGCTTCTGTTTTTAAAAAGAAAAAACAAGCAATTTATCTGCAGTTACATAGTTATAAAAATCCTATTTTTGTCTGACTTTACTAACAGCTTACCTGTAAAATCTTTATTCGAGTACATCACGGGACACAGAGCTGCATAGTAAATAACTATGTGGGTTATAGGCGTACCTTCAGGTGATGGACACTGGCACACCCAAGACAGGAAGTTCCCTCCCATGTCGGGAGAACCTCATTTTTTTGTAGCAAAGCAATAAGTATCCCAAGAAGAGGGGCGGGAGGTTCTGTGTCTCGTGATGTATTGAAAGAAAAAGGATTTTACAGGTAAGCTGTTATAAAAATCCTATTTTCTTTTTCGTACAACACGGGACACAGAGCTGCATAGTAATAACTATGTGGGATGTCCCAAAGCAATGCCATTTGAGGGGAGGGAGACACCGAAATAAAAGCAGGGTGCCATCAGACGTGAGGACCTATATATAATGCAGCCTGCAGCACACTGTGCCCAAAAGGCGATATACTCATGCCTTTTTACATCCAACTGATAGAATTTAGTGAATGTATGTACTGAAGACCAGGTTGCGGCCTCGCAGATATGAGTCATGGAGGCTTGGTGATGCACTGCCCATGAGGCACTAACTGCTCTGGTAGAGTGCGCTCCAATTTGAAAAAAGGGGAACTCTTCCTATCAAACCATGAGCCTGAACAATAACTTGCCAAATCTACTTGGAAATGGTAGATGTTGATGCTGCCTGGGCCCTTCTGGCAGCACAAAACAAAACATCCGTTTTCCATATCTGAGCAGTAGCCTTTACATAAACCTTAACTGCTCTCACTACATCCAAAGAATGTAATGACTTCTCTTCTGCAGAACTAGGTTCTAGAAAAAAAAAAAATGGAGAACCACATCTTGGTTCAAATGAAAACCTGACACCACTTTAGGCAGAAAGGTTGGATGAGGACGCAATACCAACTTAACCTTATGAATAGTCAAATATGGCTCTTTACAAGAAAGAGCAGCCAATTCCGATACCCTTCTAGCAGAGGCTATAGCCACCAGAAAAAACTATTTCCTAGTCAAAAGGACTAAGGGCATATGGCATAAAGGCTCAAAGGGCTGCTTTTGCAACGCAGACAGAACCAAATTCAAGTCCCATGGACACAAGGGTGACTTAACTGGTGGATTGATCTGCGTTACTCCCCGTATAAAGGCCTGAACCAAAGCATGAGTAGCCAGCGGTATTTGAAACAATACCGACAAGGCCGAGACCTGACCTTTGATAGTACTCAAGGCCAGCTTCATTTCCACGCCCAATTGTAGAAAGGCAAGAATTCTACTTATGACATACTTACGAGGATGGCAACCCTTGGCCTTGCACCAAGACACATATGCCTTCCAGACTCTATAATAACATGACTCTGGAAGCCGGCTTCCTTGCATTAACCAGGGTAGATACTACCGACCCAGAAAGCCCCCGATTCTTTAGAATGTGGGATTCAATAGCCAAACCTTTATATCTAGAGTTTGTAATGAAGATTGGATTATTGGGCCCTGCAAGAGCAGATCTGGACGAGGTGGAAGGGTCCATGGTTCCCCCATAGTCATCTTTATGATGATTTCTGCGTACCAGGACCTTCTGGGCCACGCCGGGGCTACAAGAATCACCGGCTTCCCTTCCACCTTGATCCTGCGAAAAAGGTGTGGTAACAGCTAAATTGGGGGGGGGGGGGATGCATAAAATTAGTGAAAACTGATCCCAAGGAATTACCAACGCATCCATCCCGTATGCGAGTGGGTCCCTTGTCCGTGACACAAAGTTATTCACTTTCTTGTTGAACCTGGACACCAACAGATCTATGTCCAGGGTCAACCATCTTTGACATATGGCCAGGAAGATGTCGGGGTGAAGAGACCACTCCCCGGAGACTGCTGGTGACTTAAGAAGTCTGCCTGCCAATTATCTATTCCTGGAATATGCAAAAAGGTACATGCTTCTCTGCCCAGGCCAGGATCTGGTTCACCTCCCTCTGGGCAGCGCGACTCCTGGTGCCCCCTTGGTGATTGATATAGGCCACTGCTGTGGCATTGTCGGATTGAATCCTGACAGGACAATCCTGTAGCTTAAGGCGTCCAGGCCCTCTGGGCCAGGCGAGCTGCCCAAATTTCCAGGATGTTGATGGGCAAGGTCTTCTCGATTATGGACCACCTGCCCTGGATAGTCATCTCTCCCAGGACTGCTCCCCAACCCAAAAGGCTGGCATCTGTTACCACCTTCCAGGTAACTGGAATGAAAGACTTCCCCTTCTGCAGATTTCTGGGCATCAATCACCAGCAGAGGGTTTGACGCACCCTTGGGGCCAGATACAAATCGGAAAGTCTAGAGATTGGATCTTCTTGTTCCAGGCGGAGAGGATACTGTTTTGCAACAGTCTTGAAATTGGGCATACAGAACGGCTTCGAATGAAGCCACCATCTTCCCTAGCAACCTCATACAAAGTTAAATGGAGGGATCCTTTTTCGTCTTGACCACCTGGACTAGTTCTCTTATAGGAGGTGACTTTTGCCTGAGGCAAAAATACCTTCCTCTGGTCTGTATCTATGACCAGACCCAAGTACTCCAGCCTTTTTACTGGTTTTCAGTAAAGATTCCAGCCTCTTATCTGTTGGATCCCTGAACAGCTGAACATTGTCCACCGGACAAGTTAGACTTTTATTCACACAGGAGATAGCAGCGTCAACTGCTTGCACACTCCACTTTTTGGTGAATTTCTCTTCCATGGGATAAAGTGCAGAGAATTTCTTAGGGGGGGGAAGAAAATGCTTATCTGTATGATCCCAATCTTCATATACAAGCTGTTCTAACAGAGGATGAACAGGAAACGCATGCATGGCCTGTGGGGCCTTTAAGGAACCCAGGGAAGAAACAGACCTTTCCGCTGGTTCTGTTGAGGGCAATTTAAATGCTGCACGAACCATTTCTGTAAGGGATTGCACTAGCAACTTTTCAGATTTCCTTACACAGTTGATTTCTCCCTGAGGGAGACTCATCCACTACTGGCCACTGTTGTTGTGCAGCCTGAGGACTCTGAGAGGGAGACCTACAGCGTTTCCTTCCACCATGGGAAGAAAAAGCAATCAAAGTTGCAAACCGCTCTTTCAAACCAATGAGAGCTGAAGAAAACACCTCCTCGGTAACATAGGCAGGGGCTGGGGGGGGGGACAGCTAGAACACCTGACAGGCCCGATGACTCACCCTGGTCAGCCACATCTGGATTTTCCGGAAAGAATGGCACTGTGGAGGCATGACCAGGATCCTCAGAGACTGATGGAGATGCCTTAGGAGTCTTTTTTGCAGAACCCATCCCCGCCTTAGCAGCCTTTGTTCCTGAATTCTTGGAAGGCATAGTCCTAAGCACAAAAGCAGGAGGTACTACACAAAACGCATCCTCTGCAGAACTATGGTCCAGCAATCAATGCTGCTATCCGACGTTCCACCTGATGCAAGTAAATGTGTCCCTGGAAATGCCAGCATCAACCACTATGTGCCCACAGCGCTTCTGTGTCCGTTAGCTTACATCTCCATGAGATGTTTATAAGGGAGACCAGGCGCACCATGTATGAGCAAGGAAGCTGGGCCACGCCAACGCGCTAAGCCACGACCCTCCACCGTCCTCTGCTATGTTTAAAAAAACACTGTTTCGCGCACGGGAGCGGAGTGAGTAGGGAGGGAGCGAGCTTCCGGAACCCGAACGGGAAGGGAAAAACAAGCGCCGCACACACAGCATGCTGATCCCAGCAATCCTCCCCCCCCCCCCCCCCCCCCCCCCGAGCATCCCTAAATGGCTAACTGGACCCAAGAGGAAGCCTGCATCAAGCTTGCTGAACTCAGCGTCATACTGGAGGCATGAAAGAGGCATGTTGTTTTTACACCATCTAGTGGCGAGAAAAAGGCATGACATTTATTTTAGAGAAGAAATCCATAAGTGAACCAAAGTTCTTTAAGAAATCTTCACTTACATTTCCCACCGCAGGAGTCTGCTGGTTTCCACTCCCCTGGACCTGTATCGCATCCTGCCAGAAAAAAACCTTTGGTATCTGGTGCATAACCAAAAGTACTGGCTCCCAGGATCCAGTCCTCCCAAGAGAAACATTACAGGCAAAACCTCATTCTTCTTCCTGCAAGGCCCGGGTACCATCCCACTTTGGCCGCAATGGCACTTTGGATGGATCCGGTAGCGTAGTTCGCTTGATACCGAAGGACCTTCCAGCGGAGATTCTTTAACCATGACCAACACCTTAGACCAGTGATGGCGAACCTTGGCACCCCAGATGTTTTGGAAATACATTTCCCATGATGCTCAACTACACTGCAGGAGCGCATGAGCATCATGTAGTTCCAAAACATCTGGGGTGCCAAGGTTCGCCATCACTGCCTTAGACACTGGCAAAAAAACTGGGAAGTATGTCTGGCATGGGAGGGGACTTCCTGTCTTGGGTGTGCCAGTGTCCATCACCTCAAGGTAGGCCTATAACCCACATAGTTATTACTATGCAGCTCTGTGTCCCGTAATGTACGAAAAAGAAATTTAGATAACAAAACAGTTCTGGAAATATCTTGGACGGACATACATATACACACACACACACACACACACACACACACACACACACACACACATATATATATATATATATATATAAACCACCAAAATATTACCTCCAGGATATACCCTGGTTGCGTCTCAGTATCCTTCCCAAAGCACAAAGCTAATTTTCCCATATCCATGCAAGTAGGTAGACAGCCCCTATAGTACACAGCACTTGCTAGCCAGTTTACACACCAGCCTTCCTTTACTCCTCCAAGGTCGAGCAGCCAGAATATGTGCATTACCCTCTCGCTTGGCTGGCTACAGTGATGGAAATAAAACTACTTTTAAAAAGTAAAAGGGGTTTTAAAAAGCCCAGTCTCTAAAGAAAAAGGCTAATCTGCTTTGTTGCAGAGATTAATATGCTGAAAATGTCTGCCTGGGTTGGTTCCCTCAGCAAATTCCTATTTCACCACTGTGTCCTGTAGAGACTATTAGCGCTTGAAAATATAGACATAAGGATTTTAATCCTGCAGGAAACCTGTCTTGAGAGAGCTTTCTATTGCTGACTCGCTTAAACGTCATACCTTCAATTGCTCCCAAGTCGCTGGACTGAACAAAGTTTTTTGAAATCAGTAGCTCAAAATACTGAAGCCAAAGATCTGGTATTTCAAGGTCAGTATATGTAGTCCCTTTTATAGGATGCAAGCAAATACCACACAATTTTATTACATGCAAGCAAAGTAAGCCTCTCAATCAACACATTTAAGTGGCAAACTTTCTTACTTTTAACTGTTTGGAGTTTACAAGTCCCTTCACTGTCTGCTTGCGTAACGTTTCCAGCGTTGGTCTGTTATAAACTCTTTTCACCAATTCAGGAGCTGTGTTTAGTTGAGCTGCCAAGTCAAAGTTTTGCACTAAAAACACCAACAGTTACTGGTTAGCACAACAGAACGGTTCCTAAAACACAAGCATTAAAGTAACCACATTAAAAATATCTTGCCTTCTTTCTTGGTGTCCAAAAAGAATGTATGTTTGTTTAAAGGTTTTCCTGCAGCGTCCAGCAGATGGAGCTCAGACTTCAGACGCTCAATTTTCTGCAAACACAAAAATTCGCCTTGTGTTTAGTTTGCTCAAGCACTATATAGGAAGTGGTGCTTTAATATCATCCCTTCTACTTCTTTTTAACAGTTGTCATCCCATATAACAGGAAGTGCCTGAGCAAGAGCCTTCATGGCAGGCATCAAATATTGTAATGAATATTGCACATGAAAAATAAATAAATAACATTTTTCAATTGCATTACACTGCGTTACTGTTTGGTCTGTTTAGACCTCCAATCCCCCCTACGCCAAAAAAAACCCTAGGCGAATTGTCTACATCCAGGGCCACTCATCCATCCCTGTATGCATGTAAACTTTCATATGTGCAGTTACAGCTAATCTGTACAGACTGCTGCCTGCGGCTGTTCGCAAACATCTGTGACTCACAGGTGTAGAAATATGTTCCTTCCTGACGCTCTACAGCCATTTGCAACCATGTTAATAAAGTCTAAAAACACCCATACACACACAAATTACACACTTTTGTAATCCATAGTACATGTGTTGGTGCACCAACACATTAAGGGCCCCTTCACACCAGCAGGCACGCATTATGGTGCGAAAAATCAGCAGCATTGTTTTGCATTGTACACATGTACTGCAGTGCATTGTTACAATGCATGGCAGTGCTTTTTTTTTTTTTTTCACTTTATAAAATATTTAACGCTAAGCATGACAGCACATTGCCACGTTTCCTGATAAAGCGTTTGCATTTATAAACGCACACCGATGTAGCACACGGTGTTACCACACCACATAGGTTCGAAGCCAGCTTAGTATTTTTAGCACAAGTTGCTTATTTACAGTTCTGTGTACCTTTCATTTTTGTCATTTTCCAAAAAGTATAAAATGGTAAATTTACTAATATTTATTACTCAATAGTTTTATCTGTTGCAAGTTATGTTGCGTTTGTGTGCACTAATGGAAAAAAAATTATTTGATAAACATTATCATGGGCACTACAAAATCATTAGCACCGTTTATTCTGTTGGTCCTGTGCTTTCAGAAAACGTATGGTTCTGGCAGGTATTGTTAGATGCGTTACCAAAATGAAATGAACTTTACATAAGTGACTAAAAAGTTAAAACCAAACTCCAGCTAACATTTTAACAGTTGCAGCAACTTTTTTTTTTTTCCTTTTGGTATAAAAGGTTTTTATATAAATAAAAGCCGACTATTGTAACCCCCCCTGGTCAGTGTAAAAAACGGTTTAAAGCTTAGGAGACTCACCTTGGCTTCTGACACTCTTTTCATCTCAACATACTTAATGTCCTGCGTCCTCATAATTTTAAGCTGTTCATCAGTGACTTCTTCTGACTTCTGTTTTATCACATGGGCCCCATCCTTAGAAGAAAACAATGAGGTTTCAAAATCTGTCCTGACATAATTTGAACAAGCAAACCTTTCTCTACACGCATATCTGAGGGCATGTCAAAAACAAAATGTTTTAATAAATAATGAAATCAAAATGCTAAATTACATACTTTCAGTGAGAGTTGTGAGAAATCAGAAATTGGTACTTTTTAGCCTAGCTTAATAAAGAATACTATATTTACAAAAGGTTAAAAATAGTTGGCAAGATAATATATTTTAAGATCTACAATAGGTTAGTAGATGTTAAATAATCTCATTACATATTAGTGCATCTTGTATGTCATTATTTTTACCATCTGCTTTAAAGAGGTTGTAAACCAACGTGAAAAAAAAAAAAAAAAAAACACACACACCTGTAACACAAAGGCATAATGAGCTAGTATGCATTGTATACCAGCTGATTATGAAATACTTAGAATGAAACCTTCCAGTGGTGCCCACATGCCGCTGACATGGCCAACATCTTTCCCGATGCTTCTTCTGGGTTCGGGGGATCAGGCATTGTGATTGGCCAGAGCTGCGATGACAGTCACGGCACAGGCCCTGAAGAAACGGGACAGGACGGTCGTTCCTTCAGAGTGCATGCACTGATGAAGTAATTGTCACAGTATCCAGTAAATATCTCCTAAACGGTTTAAGTTTAGGAGATATTTACAGTACCTATAGGTAAGCCTATAATAAGGCTTACCTATAGGTACAAGCCAACAAGGGGGGGGGGGGGTTTACTTCCTCTTGAATATGTTTAGCAGTTGGAAAATGCAGCCCCTCAATGACATGCAGCTTCTTATGGAGTAAGGTTAGCCATTAAGTCATTGAGATCTGTTGTTCAGCCCTGCAAGGTAAATTTGGACAACCCAGTAGGAATTAGCTGAAATTCAAGCCATGCATGGTTTGCCTGATAATTTTAGTTCTCTTTTCCACATGGACGATTCTCTCCTAAACTATAGACAGAGTGCCAAGCTGCTTTACTGAAACCAAACCAAGGTCCTAGTATGTAGTCAATTCAGCTGCTGCACTTAATTTTTCTGTACACTAGTGTTATGTTAAACAATTATATTTACCTTCAATTGTGAGGATGTCATTTTAAAGTAGAATTCATCTGGATTCTTTTCAAGGGCTTTCTTGCGTAAGGCATTGAGTGTGTTTCTTTTCTTCTTAAAATCCCTGAAAACGGTAACATAAATGTAAAAAAAAAATATAACATAACAGACCCACCATAGCTACATGCTGAGTGGTGCCATCCACAGTCAGGTAAAATAAACTGCACACTACAGATACTTGCAACTGATAAATAACCAGCTTCTTTGATGCAGACATCTAAAAATGTGTGGTCACTGTCACAACACTACAGCATAACAAGGAATCCTATTGTAACATTTTAGAAGGGCGATTTAGTATAGAGCCCCCCAACACTAGCTAAAATCATTTAAATTAGCCCCAAAAAAGGTCACAGGTATTATGTGCCTGCACATACATGCATGCACCAGACTTATAAAACCAAAAATAGAAGGTCAGTTCTGACAGGCAGTACTCCAACACAAATAAATAAAGCTGCACGATTCTGGCCAAAATGAGAATCGCAATTTTTTTTTTGCTTAGAATAAAGATCACGATTCTCGTGGGGTAAAATCTTTCACATTATACAAAAAAAAAATTTGGGCTAACTTTACTGGTTAGTTTTTTTTTTTTTTTTTAATTCATGAAAGTATTTTTTTCCCCAAAAAATTGCAAGACCGCTGTGCAAATACAATGTGCCATAAAATATTGCAACAATCACCATTTTATTCTCTACTAAAAAAAAAAAAAAGAAGTATGTGTATATATATATATATATATATATATATATATATATATATATATATATATATATATATATATATATATATATATATATATATATATATATATATATATAAATATAATGTTTGGGGGTTCTAAGTAATTTTCTAGCAAAAAAAAATATTTTAAAACTTGAAAACAACAAATGTCAGAAAAAGGTTTACTGTTTAAACTTTCCTAATTCACATACAGAAGTCTATTTCTTTGATGTAAAGACCAATTGCTACAATGTTTAGACTTAACGTACCACTGATAGAATGTTGTGACAATTGGCAGACAGCCCAGATTTCTTTTGAGGGCTGAGAGCAGAGAGAATTTTCTGCATACAAAAGATCGGGAAGATCGGGAAATACTTAGTCAAGATCGCAACAGGGAAAAATAAAATAAAATTGCGATAACCATTCTTGACCATTAATCGCGCAGCTCTACAAATAAGTAATGTTGGAGCCATTGTGTAACTCTTGGCCCCCTTCCACCACACACACTTCTGCTATAATAGTAATAGACAGAAGGCAGGAGTGGGGAGCTGCATTGCCAACAGAAAGTGTCAAAGCTTTGCCTAAGAGAATAACCTGGAAATAATGAATGACTAAGGCTGTAGCAGGTACCTATAGGTGCCTGTACTTAATACCTCCATTGCTGCTACAATGGCAAGTAACTATAGCAGATTGTTGCTGGTTGGAGAAACCCAGTAATTGGTCATTTATGCAAGGTATTCAGCAATTGGGCAACACAAAAATAAAAATTGGGACAATATAACATTATTGGATATTAGGTCTGAGAACTGTAATATTTTAAAAATAAAAGTTAGTAATAAAACTGATCATTTTAGGACTGTGTAGCACCAGTCATTTTTCAGCAAAGTTCTACAGCACTTAACAAGCCTCTCTGATTATTTTCCTTAAAGGGTTTGTAAACCCTCGTGTTTTTTCACCTTAATGCATCGTATGCATTACTTACCTAAGCCCCGAACTTCCCTCGGCTGTGACGCGCTGTCCTTCTCTCCACGGGGTCCCAGCTCTTGATTGGATAGATTGATAGCAGTGCAGCCATTGGCTCCCACTGCTGCCAATCAAATCCAAAGACAATGGCGCCGGGGGGGGCGGGGTCGAGTCTGGCATTCGTGTCTATGGACGCAAATGCTGGACTCGGGCACGCACCCGCAAGGTAACCCCCCCTACCGGGAGAGTGCTTCTCCTAGGGGGTTATCTGATGCGGGGGAGGAGCTGTGAGAACTGCCGGGGGACCCCAGAAGACAAGGTTTAGGGCCACTGTGCATGGGTTTTGTAGGTTTGTAATTAAAAAAAAAAAAAAAAAAAAGAAAGCATAGCTTTACAACCCCTTTAAACTATTTGAGGCTGTTTACATAGTTTCTGCTATACTGTAGTTGGCTATAAATTCTATGCAGCTGCAAAACACTGGTGTGCCATGGTCATTTGGCACTGTATAGGAAATCAGCTTTAACTACTGACGTTGGCAATTCTGTAGCTAGGTTTGCAAAAGTAAATCATTCGCAACTAAACTACAAAATTGTCAAAATCACTGAAACACAAACTGTTCATTCATTGAACGTAGTTTCATTTGGGAGTAATTCTGCAAGTCCTTTTAAAACCACATGCCGACCGGCGCACGACGATATACGTCGACAGAATGGCACGTACAGGCAGGAGGGCGTATATATACGTCCCTCCTTTCGCCTGTCCGTGCCATCGGGAGCGCGCCGGGAGCGGCGCGCTCCCGCGCCGGTCGGGACCCCCGTGAGTCCGGCCGCGGTCCCCGCGGACTCGATCGCCGCGGGGACTCCCGCGATCGTCTCACGGAGCGGCTGAACGGGGAGATGCCGAGATAAACAGCATCTCCCTGTTCTGCCTAGCAACTAGTGACGCCGATCTCTGCTCCCTGTGATTGGAGCAGAGATCAGCATTCACTAGCTGACAGCCACGCCCCCCCACAGTAAAAAACACACCCCTAGGCCTACTTAACCCCTACACTGCCACCTTGTGGTTAACCCCTAAACTGCTAGTGTCATTTATACAGAAATCAATGCATTTAAATGCATTAATTGCTGTAAAAATGACAATGGTCCCAAAAATGTGTCAAAAATGTCCGATGTGTCCGCCATAATGTCGCAGTCACAAAAAAAAAAAAAAAATCGCAGATCTCCGCCATTAATAATAAAAAAAAAAATTATTAATAAAAATGCTATAAAACTATCCCCTATCTTGTAAACGCTATAACTTCTGCGCAAACCGATCAATAATCGCTTATTGCGATTTTTTTTACCAAAAATATGTAGAAGAATACGTATCGGCCTAAACTGTTTTTTTATATATTTTTTGGGGGCAAAAAATAAAAAAAATGCAAAAAATTTTTGTTTTTTTTCTATTTGTGGGAAAAAAAGGACGTCAATTTTGTTTGGGAGCCACGTCGCACGACCGCGCAATTGTCAGTTAAAGCGACGCAGTGCCGAATCGCAAAAAGGGGCCTGGTCCTTTGGCTGCAAATTGGTCCGGTCTGAAAGTGGTTAAACCACTCTGTGTGACAGCCCTCTGTTTTGGTTTCCCCACCTGAAAATACCAGGACGAAGCAAATTACTAAAAAAATGTTAAAACTAAAATTTTCTTACTGCACAATTACTATAAGCCAAAACATTGTACTTACTCAGCACGGAGCTTGTAATCTTTCTTCTTCTCCAAAATCCCCAAATTTCTGCGGAAGCCAGGCTAAAATAGTTATAAAGAAAACAATTAAAAAGAGGACCCTATTTAAAACAGAGAGTGTATAACAATGGAACATGTAAGTATTTATTTCACTAGTCATTCATAAAATGCGGGCCATAGTGTGGACGTGTGCCACAGGGCGTTATATCAAGAAATGTTCTGCAGTACTATACAGAGAACAGGCAAGCCGCATGATGACAGGTCATGAGACTAGGTTTCTCCTACTGGCACTTTTATTTATTTCCCTATTTATTAACACGAATAGGGATTTGCTTGCTTTAGAGTCCCAAATCAAGTGAAGCGAAAGCACATTTTTAAAGAATAGCACCGTCCTTTATAAGTATGCCGGGGTATATTTTTTGGGGCTTGCTCATACTATGTACGATGACTGACAGTGTTCCGCACTGGATTAACGCCAATCACTGCAAGGGCACATAGAAATTAATTGTTTTCTATGTGCCATGTTTACATCACAGTGCTGGTGTGATGTGCATTGTGGTGCAGTGCATAAAAACAAAAAGCAGACATACCACATTTTTGCGGCGCACTGGATGTCAGCGCATGTCACCACGCTGCTGTGCCGAGACATGAAGTGTCACTTTGTGCATTTCAAAGGAAAAGTGCTTCATACCATCCCCTGAACACAGTGAAAACTGATCGCTGTTTGCACGCACGCAGTGTGAATGAACCCTTAAGCATCAGTATGGATGCAATAAAGCTATAGCACTGTTTTATAAAATGGCCGCGTAGACATTATTACTAGGATCATTTCCTTTCTATAGTGAGAGGAGTAAACCCAAAAGCAAGCTGAATAAAAGTACGCACACCTAAAACTCATATGTGTATGTATTTACATACATACTCTGACCATCTCCTGTATCATGTCTGCAGTATGTCTGGGGGCTCTAACAGAAGCCCTCTCTGTGTCCATCAGAAAGGCCCCCCTCCAGGTCCCAATAAAGAACTCCTGTATTTTGTTTATTCATGCGAGGATCCCAGGGTAATGAAGACTCCTTAGGGAATCATCAATGTGTTTGAGTCGTTACCATTAAACATTTGTAAATGGGAGGAGTTAGTAAGATGACCACACCTATGTGGGGGGGCACCAGAAATATTTCTGCACCCAGGCACCTGTGACCCTAGAATCGGCCCTGCATACACATCCAAAAATGAAAAAAAAAAAAAAAAAAAAAAACATAAAAGTCATCTTTTGCTGCTATACTCACCCTCTCTCCAGCACTGTCCCCAGCAGATCGTGTTTTAGCCCGGCTTTTCTTCCAGGTAGAATGAGGGTAAGCATTATACAACCTACTTCCTGTGAGCCCAGGATGTTACACTAAAAAGGCTCAGAAAACAGCACTCGCATCAAGAACTTGTTTGTACTTGCACAATGCAGTAACATATGTTGGGGTGCTAAAATGCCATTTATTATGAATGACACCCCAATGAATGTTCACAATGCATCTGCACTGAAGTGTGGAGCATTGCACCATCATGGCTTGTGGCGTACTAATAAAAATATGGGTGTGATCATCGGTTTGTTGTGGTGCATTCACCCCCATATAAATCAAACACAAATAGGTGTGAATGAGCTCTAAAACTGCACTGTTCTCTGCAACACCAAGGACTTTCCCCTGCAAAAGGACTGACTCCCAAACATTATATGACCTGTATTACATTGAGGACTGGAAGGTGACTGCAGAGGGATATTTCAGGAAACAGTATTGACTATAAACAGGGAGAGGACTTCATGCCAGTGATGATGTGCTGGCAGGCAATGGAAATAGGGCAGCTTCCTTTCTCATCAATCTTACCTGAGATCTTTCTTTATGGTTCTTTTGCCGGGACTTCAACGCTTTCCTGAAAGCTGCAGACATTTTGCCTTGCTGTGTTCCCTGTCCACTTACAATCACCAACCAGCATGGAAGAAGCACAGCCTCACTTCTTCCAATACTTCCGTCGCAGCGCGTGACGTCAGCTTGAACCGCTCGTCTGCGTTCCACACGCTGAGCCTGTGTCTGCTGCCTGTTGGGGGCGGTCTTTCCTAATAGGCACAGTTCTGTGTGTATATCGATGCCTTTCTTGTGTTGTTGGCGAGCGGCTGGCAGCGGCTACAGAAAAATGCATGAAATGTGGGGATATTTGAGCAAGTACAAAGTGACTGTCAGATTAAAAAAAAAAAAAAAAACACGTTCATTTTTTTACTAAATTTTGCAGAGCAGTCAAGGGGACTTTACAAATCATTGTGCAGTCTAAGGAAATGATCTGGAAGTACACACCTGTAGCATACCTCCCAACTTTTTGAGATGGGAATGAGGGACACCTATTAGCAAAAGTATGTGGGTAAAGGACGCCCCCCTGTCATGAATGCTTAAGCCTAGGTTCACATTTGAGAGATCAAATCGCATGACATGTCGCAGCCTATTGGAGGCAATGGCACTGTTCCAATTGGTGCGACAACGATTTTGTGGCGCCGCACCAATTTGCAAATGTAGTTCCTGCACTACTTTTGCCGATTTCAGGTTCAACTTCAATAGACATCTGTGATGAAGCCACACAGATGTCTATCAAGTAGCAGCTGAAATCGAGCTGACCTTGCTACACTTGCAAATCGGTGCGGCGCCGCAATGTCGGTGTCGCAACGATTGAAACATTGCCGCCAATAGCCTGCGACTTGTCATGCAATTTGAATTTGATCTCTTAAATCGCATGACAAATCGCTCCAATGTGAACCTAGGCTTAAGGAGAGTTATGATTACCTTAGTTTTTACCACTACTCTTCCCTTATATTGGCTTTTGAAATTTACAAATGCAGTCGTTTAGAAAATGGATGAATGGTTAACACTGGGAAACACTTTTTGAAAGATAAAAAGCATACTTTTTTTTATTAAGTGTAGCGGTCACACTTTGCTAAGTGTGCGCTATCAGTACAAATTTAGTTTTTCCTCAGAACTGTAATGGAGTTCTGGGGGTTAATTGTACAGGTTTTACTTTGGCATCAGTCTGGCTGGGCTGTACTAAGGTTCCGCCCAGGGCCGGACTGGATAGCGGGATATTTCCCGGTAGGCTGCCTGCTTTTCGGCTGCAGTGCTCCCCTGTTATGCTCCTGTGAACATGTGAGGCTGTGAGTACAGCCGCCCTGTGTGCCTGAATAGGGGGATCAGCAGGGGGGCCGCATATAGTGGAAATTGGCTATCTATATTCCTCCATGCAGCCGCTGAATGCTTGGAGGAGGGAGAGGAGGAGAATCAAGCATTCAGCAGCTGCATGGGGGAATATAGAAAGCTCATTTCCTCTATATGCCGCCCCCTGCTGATACCCCTATCCAACTTTTTTTACTGCCCCCCCCCTTCTCCTTGTGCTCCCCCCCCCAGTGCTCTCCTCCCCCACCAGACTCTCCAGCCCCCAACCCCCACAGTTCCCTCAACCCCTGTTCTTGCTGCCCCCCCTGCTCTCCCCATCCTTCTCTAGCCCCCCCACCCCCCCACAGTGCTCTCCACCCCCCGCAGTGCTCCTCACCCCCCGCAGTGCTCCTCACCCCCCACAGTGCTCTCCAGCCCCCCACAGTACTCTCCAGCCCCCCCCCGCAGTACTCTCCAGCCCCCCGTGCTCCCCCCACAGTGCTCTCCACCCCCGCAGTGCTCCCCACCCCCCACAGTGCTCTCCACCCCCCGCAGTTCTCCCCACCCCCCACAACAGTACTCTCCAGCCCCCCATGCTCCCCCCCCACAGTGCTCTCCACCCCCCGCAGTGCTCCCCACCCCCCACAGTACTCTCCAGCCCCCGTGCTCCCCCCCACAGTACTCCCCACCCCCCACAGTGCTCCCCACCCCCCACAGTGCTCTCCACCCCCCGCAGTGCTCCCCACCCCCCACAGTACTCTCCAGCCCCCCAGCCCCCCCCCCGTGCTCCCCCCACAGTGCTCTCCACCCCCGCAGTGCTCCCCAGCCCCCCGTGCTAACCCCCACAGTGCTCTCCAGCCCCCACCCCAGTGCTCTCCACCCCCCACAGTGCTCTCCAGCCCCCACCCCAGTGCTCTCCACCCCCCACAGTGCTCTCCAGCCCCCACCGTGCTCCCCACCCCCCACAGTGCTCTCCAGCCCCCACCCCAGTGCTCTCTACTCCCCACAGTGCTCTCCAGCCCCCGTGCTCTCCACCCCTGTTCTTTTTGTCTCCCCCACCAGTGCGCTCACAAGCTCCCCCCAGCACTCTCCACTCCCCCCTGCATTTTGCCCCCACCCATGTGCTCTCCAACCCCACCAGTGCTCTCCAGTCCCCCATGCTTTCCACCCCTGTACTTTCTGGCCCCCATGGGTGCTCTCCACTCCCCCCCTGCTCTTTGTACCCCTCAGTGCTCTCCAGCCCTGTTTTCCTTCCCCCCCCCCCCCCCCCCCCCCCCCCCCCCCCCGCCCCCCCCCCCCCCCCCGCCCAGTGCTCTCAAGCTCCTGTCCAGTGCTCTTTGCCACCCCACACTCTTACCCCCCCCCCCAGTGCTCTCAGCCTCCCGTGCTCTTCACCCCTGTTATTTCCCCCCCCCCCCACAGTGCTCTGCACTCCCCACCCCTGTGATCTCCACTCCCCCCTGCTCTTTGCACCCACCCATGTGCTCTACAACCCCGCCAGTACTCTCTGCTCCCCCTTCTCTCCAGCTCCCACCCAGTGCTCTCCACTTCCCAGGACCAGGGGACAGGCTGACCGGGGCCGGAAAGTGAGGACGGCTGAAGGTGCAGGTGGCCCGGGACGACTCCATCTCACAGCAAACAGATCCTCTGGAAGGAGCACTGTCCCCATCCAAAACGAGAACAGCCCCTGCCTGCTGCTGGCCATCATGGATATCCTGCTGGCATGCAAGGTACTGTACCGAGCATCAACAACACACCTTCCCACAGACAGGGACTGCAGACTGGGACATGGGGCACAGTGAGGCTGCATTCATGGGCACAGTAAGGCTGCATTCATGGGCACAGTGAGACTGCTTTCACGGCACAGTAAATCTGCATTTGATGGGCACAGTGAGGCCGCATTGATGGGCACAGTGAGACTGCAATGGTGGGCACGGTGAGGCCGCAATGGTGGGCACAGTGAGGCCGCAATGGTGGGCACAGTGAGGCCGCATTCACGGGCAGAGTAAAGCTGCATTTGATGAGCACAGTGAGGCTTCATTTGATGGGCACAGTGAGGCTTCATTTGATGGGTACAGTGAGGCTTCATTTGATGGGCACAGTGAGGCTGCATTTGATGGGCACAGTGAGGCTGCATTTGATGGGCACAGTGAGGCTGCATTTGATGGGCACTGGCGAGGCCGCATTTGATGGGCACAGTGAGGCTGCATTTGAGGGGCACTGGTGAGGCTGCATTGAGCTCTTGTATCATGTCTGCAGTCTCTGACCATCTCCTGTATCATGTCTGCAGTCTCTGAGGGAGTCTGAAGAGGAGTCAAGAGTGGGAGCGCCGCCAGGATGGGGGTCATGGGAGAAGCCAGACGGGTGTGGACTGTGGATAAGCTGGCTATATCCTATAGGAGGAGACTATAGGATAAAACCAGAGCCACCAAGCTGGAGCCGTCTGACTGAGCCCTGCTTGGTGCACCTGAGAGGAGGTCAGTGACAGCACCGCCAGGCCAGTCTGAAGGGGGGTCACTGACGTAAGGGGGGAGAGAGTACAATAATGTAAGGGGGCACTGATATAAAGGGTTTCCCCCCTTATATCAGTAACCCCCCCCTTACCTAAGTGTATTCTTTCAGCGGAATGTGGTCCCCCCCCCACGTTCTGAGTTCCTGGGGTCCCCCTTGATGATTGACCACTTTAACTGGAATTTGCTTATATATATATCCCTATGTGATTTCATATCTGTCTTTTCTATATATAATACACTCTGCAAATGTGCTTTAAAATGTATGGTTTTTCCTTTCTTGAACAAGAAAATAATGACGTTATGCTGTTGCGCTGGTATAATAATGCTGTGGGGCTGGTATGAAATTTTTTCCAGGGCTGAATTTTATTCCCAGTCCGGCCCTGGTTCCGCCTGGTCATAGGTTCAGTGAGGCACCCATGACAGGCTGAGAACCAGGCCTGGTTGGACGTCTTAGGTACCAATCTTTCCCGGAGCCAATCAGTGGGCGCGTCTGGCCCTGCTGCGTAGTCTGGGAAGGGGTATTTAAGGTTCTGAAGTCACGTGTTCAGGGTTCGGATGCAGCTTTTGGTTCCTGGTTCTGGTCCGGGGTAGCCCCACGAAGGGTCCCAGGCCTAGGAGCGTTTTCCGTCCCGCAAGCATGGTCAATCTGACCAGCCCCAGAGGCCCTCATGGTCCGGGGCAGGGATCCATCTGTTTTCGAGTCTTGGAACTGGCTAGTCTGAGGCCCAGTAACTGAAGGAGGATTCAAAGGCGTCCCAGTGTGCTCTCGGTATTGGAAGCACACGGCAACACGTACAAGTGACCGGGGGAGGACTCTTTGAAGGAGGGCCAACAAGCTGGCTGCTAAGTAAGAGCCTGGGAGCTGAGTTGTATGGACACTAAAGAATCCACACTTCCACAGTATCGCCAAGAAGACAGAGAGAGATCCAGGTACTGTGAAAAGGGTTTCCTACTTCTCTTCAGTTACAATCTAGTCTGTGGCAGAGACTTTTGCAAAGTTTCCGGATCACATATTGGCTGCTAGATCTCTGGCTAGAGGTTTATCCGGCAGTAAAGCACCCAGCTGCGAGTGGCTACTCTCTGGGTTGATTAGAGACATTCAGTAGATGTCAGCAGTTCAAAGTGCCTGAGTTTCGTCACCCGTGCCCTCTATTCCCATCAGAGACTGTGTTATGTTGGATGTTACCACTGCAAAATAAAAACCTTGAAAAGGACTTTTATGTGTCAGCATCTGAATTCGTTGGGTACTAACCCTGGGAACCCCTAGACAATCACTGACAAGCCACGAGGAGGTAACTGGTAAGTCCAAAAAGTCAAGGCCGCCCCTCAAGGGGTTATGGCCGCTACACAAGTATATAGATCAGATGAAAATGAGGGACAAATTAGGAGGAAAGAGGGAATTTGTTTCAAATCAGGGACAGTTGCAGCATAAGTTAGCAGAGGACATTGAAATCACCCCCATCATCACAAGAACGAGGGTGGAATTGCTTGTACGCAGATCACATCCACAGTAGTCCCTCCCTCATCCACACATCCATACCAAGCCCTCCCTCGTCCACACATCCATACCAACCAGAATATATATATATATATATATATTCTGGTTGATATGGATCCATATTGTTAATCAATTTTTCACTTTCATTTAGATGACCTCCAAAATTAATTAATAATCATTTTTGACATATATAATAATTTTTTTATATATATATATATATATATTTTTTTTTTTTATATGTATTTTTATATTTTGTAGATACACATAAATCAACACTAGCACAGCTTACCCTCCCTCATCCACAAATTCCAACATGCACAGTGCGCCCACCCTCATCCACAAATCTACACATGCACAGTAGGTCCTCCCATGCAGAGGCGGCTCTTTAATTAGGAAAATTAGGCGATCGCCTAAGGCCTCGCGCTCACAGGGGCCTCGTGACCACCTAATTTGCCTACTGAAGGAAGGGGAGCACTAGCGTAGCGTGGGCAGCTGGTGGACCCGTGCTGTCCCTGGGTCCGATGCCCTAGCCAGCCGCGGGAGTCGGGATACTACTGACAGGGCTGCCTGCACTGAACAGGTAGGGGGGTTGGATCGCTGCAGCGGGGAACAATTACAGAAACCATGTTCTGTATCTGTGTCCGTCCAGCAGCTAAAAGCCCTGCCACCCGCGGCCGCCACCCCCCTTCCCCGCTGGACAGACACAGATACATGGTATGGTTCCTGTAATTGTTCCCCGCGTGTCAGGCAGAGTCTTCTTCTCTGCCCGACACATCACATCAAGTGCTGCTGATTAAGTGAACAGGACCTGCGGGCGGAGTTAGCGGGACTCGGGAGCCCTGGAAGAAGTACACGCACAGTGAGTAGAGGGCTGTGTGTGATAGAGGCGGAGGCTGAGCGGGACTACAATCTCCAGCAACGTCTATGGAGGACGAGCACTTAGTATGAGGCTGGAGGTGAAAGCATGGTGTATCAGTCCCACTTGCAGTCTGCAAGTGGGACTGATACACCATGCTTTTACCTCCAGCCTCATACTAAGTGCTCCTCCTCCATAGACATTGCTGGAGATTGTAGTCCCATAGTCCCGCCCAGCCTCGCAGTGTAGGTGACATCACATGTGTCTGGATGGCAGGAGGAGGAGCTAAGAACACCCTGATATATATTTGCAATCAGTGATGGCTGGTATTTTGTTTGGGGGGTGCGGCAAACAATACTTTTACACCAGCCCCCTGTCCCGTCAGGTCGCGGATGGCACAGAGGCCCCCCCAGGTCACGGGTGGCATCCCCCAGGTCGGTCAGGTTAGTCAGTTAGGGCCCGCACTTACCCCATCCCAGAGGTAGCGACAGCAAATATTTATTCGTTATTCTCACACAACTGGGTGGGCTTGGAGCGCAATTCTCTGTAGCCTATTGTAGCCTCCGGCTCTAATCATGTGCTTCAACCCCCCCCCCCCATTGGAATCCATGCATTCAGCCCCTAGTATGCAAATCAGGGGGCCGGGCACACGGATGGGGGGTGGTGCACCTGTGCCCTTAATGGATGGGCCGCCACTGTCTGCAATCCTACAGTGGTACAACACTGCCCACATATCATAATTACCAAGTCATCCCCTCCCCCTCTTCTCCTTCTACTGCCCCTCTATCCCCCCTCCCCCCCATTATTTCCATCACCCCTCACTTTCTCTTCTCTCCTTCCTCCCCCTCCTCTCTCTCCTCCTCCCTATCTCTATCATTTCCCCCCTCCCATGTCCTCTCTCCCCCTCTGTCCTTTCTGCCCCTCCCTCTGTCCACATTCTACTCTCCCCCTCCTTCTCTCTATCCTCTCCCCCTCCCGCTCTCCTTCCTCTCCCTCTCTCTATCCTCTCCCCCCTCCCTCTGTCCACACTCTCCTCTCTCCGACTCTGTCCTTTCTGTCATGACTTAGGTACTCACCGAGGCCAAGATGCCGAGAGCGGTTGCCCTTGCGACTCGGCGCCCACTGCCCTGAAGGTGACACAGGGACGGTTGGCACCAAGAGGTACAAGCCACCGGTGGGATGGTGACCAGGCGTGGGCTCAGGTGTTGCAGTGAAGGGTAGACTGGAACTGGATAGTGGGTCCACGAATCACTAGTTAGAAGTACAGCAAGTAGGCTGGGGATAAAACACAGGCAGGTTAGTCGGATGCAGGCCGAGGGTCAAACACCGGTAGGTAAGGTACAAGGTAACGGAACAAGGTATCTTTTAGGCAGGAGAGTCCAAGGCAGGCTGGGGGTCAAGCAGAGGCAGCAGAGAGGAGAGTCCAAGATACAGGCCGAGGGTCAAGTACAGGAGAAGGTAACAGATCCAATAGACGAGCCGAAGGTCAAGGTCAGGAGAAGGCAGGGTAGTCAGGACGATCCGGGTTTGGCAACAGATAAGACAATCTTCAGGAAGCAGAGGTGCAGGATACACAGGCAAAAGCTGTCAGACGAACCAGCGTCTGTCTGGCCACAGAGGTCCTCCTTTTATAGGGCCGCTGAGGTCACATGGGGCGAGCCGTACTACTGCGCATGCGCGCGCGCCGCTCGGCGGGACCGCGAGTGCGCGTGTGCTGCCGCATTATTACCCTGTCACTGGCTATGAGCCGGGGAGCCGGACCCGTGCGCCTGCGCACTAGAGTGCGCAGCGGACGGAATCCCTGATAGTGCCCCCCCCTGAGGGGCGGCCTCCGGACGCCCAAGCTCTCCATTAATTCAGGGTGTTCTTGCTGGAAAATCTTGATCAGTCTTGGAGCGTGGAAGTTCTTGGATGGCTCCCAGGAATTATCCTCTGGCGGATACCCCTTCCACTTTACCAAAAATTGTAGCTGACGACCCACCTTCCTGCAGCCAAGTAGGGACTCCACCTCGTACTCCTCTATTCCATCGATTGTGACAGGTGGAGGAGGAGGTTCTTCTCTGTCTGGAAAAGGGCTGGGGACCAAGGGTCTCAGTAGAGAGGCATGGAATACTGGGTGTATTCTGTAGGTCCTAGGTAAGGCAAGTTCAAAAGCTACAGGATTTACCATCTTTTTGATTTCGAATGGCCCAATAAATTTGGGACCCAACTTCCGTGAGGGGCACGCAATCTTGAGGTGAGTCGTTGCTAGCCATACCTTTTCTCCAATCTTGAATGAGGGGTTCTCCTTCCTCCCCTTGTTATGGTATTTTTTATATCCCTCCTGGGCTTGTTGCATGGTCTCTTGTAGTTTTCTGAAGTTGGACTGAATACCTTTTATCCGCTCCTGTACAGCTGGGACCGGTGATTCAGGGAGAGTATTAGGGAGAAAGGATGGATGGAATCCAAAGTTTGCCCAAAACGGAGTCTGGTTGGTAGCCGAATGGGAGGAGTCATTGTATGCAAATTCTGCGTAAGATAATAGAGAGGACCAGTCATCCTGTGCGGAGGAGCAGAAGCAACGCAAGTATTGTTCAAGTGTTTGATTAGTTTGTTCGGTTTGTCCATTACTTTGTGGATGGTAGGCAGATGAAAGGCAAATGTTGATACCCAAGGTTTTACAAAGCTCTTTCCAGAATTTTGAGGTGAACTGTGGACCCCTATCTGAGACAATGCTCCTGGGTACCCCATGGAGCCTAACAATCTCCTTGATGAAAATGTTGGCGGTTTCCAGGGCAGAGGGAGTGCCAATCATGGGCAAGAAGTGGCTCATTTTGGACAGCCGGTCCACTACCACTAGAATGGTAGAGAAGCCTTCCGATGGAGGTAAGTCCACGATGAAATCCATCGAAATGTCGGCCCATGGTCGTTCAGGGATGGGTAGAGGCCTCAGTAACCCCCATGGCTTTGTCTTAGGACCCTTGTTTCGCTGACATGTTATACAGGAAGACACGTATCTTTGGCAATCCTTTTTCCAGCCTGGCCACCAAAAAGTGCGAGAGATATGTTCCGCTGTTTTCCAAACCCCAAAGTGACCAGCCAGTTTATGATCGTGGAGAGTTCTCAGGACTACAGGTCTTACTTCCGCAGGGACAAAGATCTTATCCTGGAGCCAAAATAGATTTTCGCGTCTTTCTAGGGTGTCAAGGATGGGGTCTTTACAATGGGCTGAAGAAGTGGATAGAGCGGTGGACAGGTCAGTGGGTATTAGCAGTAGAAAGTTCTGAGGGGTAAGAATGGTGCTAGGTTCTGATACCTGGGAGGATTCCGGGGAGATGCGAGATAGTGCGTCTGCCTTGCCGTTCTTCGACCCTGGCCGGTAAGAAATATGAAA
Source organism: Lithobates sylvaticus (assembly GCA_028564925.1). Taxonomy (NCBI): domain Eukaryota; kingdom Metazoa; phylum Chordata; class Amphibia; order Anura; family Ranidae; genus Lithobates; species Lithobates sylvaticus. Next base: position 307,354,928 of record CM053027.1, on the reverse strand, counting down.
TGTAAACCTTGAGAAGAAAAGTGCCCAACGGGCTTGACGGGGTCTTAACCGTTTGGCAGTGCGGAGGTACTCGAGGTTTTTGTGGTCTGTAAAAATGGTGATTGGATGAACTGCTCCTTCGAGGAGGTACCTCCACTCCTCCAGCGTGGATTTAATGGCCAATAGCTCCCGATCGCCAACATCATAGTTCTTTTCGGCCGGATTAAGTTTTCGGGAGGCGAAGGCCACTGGGTGTAAAAGGGCTTTTGGCCCGTGTCGTTGGGAGAGGATGGCACCCGTGGCGGACTCTGAGGCGTCTACTTCTAGAACGAAATGTAGCAGTGGGTCTGGATGCCGTAAGATAGGGGCAGAAGTGAAGAGAGTCTTTAATTTGACAAAAGCTTCCTGGGCTTCCTGGGACCACTGAAAACGGCCGTGTAGGCGGGTCAGGTGAGTAATTGGGGCCACAATGGCAGAGAACCCGGCGATGAACCTCCTGTAAAAATTGGAAAAACCGATGAACCTTTGTACAGCTTTTTTGTCTTTAGGAGGTGGCCAGTCTACCACTGCCTTGACCTTTTGTGGGTCCATGGAGGTGCCTTTGGTGGAGATGATAAACCCCAGAAATTGTACCGTGGATCTTTCAAATTCGCATTTTTCAGCTTTAAGATAAAGCTGGTGGGCTCTAAGGATGGTGAGGACCTTCCTGACGTGTTCCCGATGCAACTCCAGGGTGGCTGAAAAAACGAGGATGTCATCCAGGTATACGACTAAAAAGTCATCCAGGTATTTTCTAAAAATGTCATTCACCAGGTGCTGAAAAGTGGCTGGAGCATTGCATAGGCCGAATGGCATCACCAGGTATTCATAGTGGCCAAAGCGAGACCTGAAGGCTGTCTTCCACTCATCCCCTGCGCGGATTCTGACAAGGTTGTAGGCACCCCTTAAATCCAGTTTAGAAAAAACTTTGGCTGACCGGAAACGCTGGAAAAGTTCAGGGATAAGTGGTAGAGGATATCAGTTCTTGATAGTAATTTTATTAAGTTCCCTATAATCAATGCAGAGCCTGAGTGAGCCATCCTTTTTTCCAACGAAAAAAATACCAGCACCAGCTGGAGAGGTAGAGGGCCGAATAAAGCCTTTTTCAAGATTTTCATCAATATAGGCCTTGAGGGCCTTTAGCTCGGTTTCTGATAGAGGAAATATGCGCCCAAAGGGAATTGCGGAGCCTGTGAGCAATTCGATGGGGCAGTCATAGGCCCGATGTAGTGGTAGGTGGTCGGCCTTCTTTTTGTCAAAGACATCTTTAAAGTCCTGATAGACCGGGGGAATGTGCTGAAGGTTTTCTGGTGCCGGGATAACCGTTAGGATGGAGCTGGGAGCTGGAGAGATGCAGTGTTGGTGACAATATGGTGATGAGAAGGAGACTTCCTTCCGGTCCCAGTGAATTTGGGGATCATGAGACTGCAGCCAAGGAAGTCCAAGAATGATGGGGAACATCGGGGAAGATATGAGATCAAACCGTAGGAATTCCTGGTGGCCGGAATCTGTGGTGGTGAGGCTAGGTGGAGTCTCCTGAGTTACTGGGCCAGATTGTGGAAGGGACCCATCAGCCAAATGAACCAGTAGAGGGTTTGTTTTGTTGAAACAGGGAATATGCCATTCCTTGGCGGTAGAGATATCCAGGAAGCAGCTGCAAGCACCTGAGTCAATCACGGCCGGTAGCCGAATCTTCCTTCCCGCCAGCTGTAGGGAGACAGAAAGAGTTACGTAAGTCTGGGCCCGATTAACGGCTTGACAGTTCATGAAAGGCTGAGATGGCAACTTACTAGGCCGGATGGGACAATTCAGGAGGAAGCGTCCTGAACCCAAGCAATAGAGGCATAGATTGGATCTCCGTCTTCGTTGCCGCTCTTCCTGGGTAAGGCGGGGACGTACTAGGCCCAGTTGCATTGGCTCCCCTTCTGAAGCCGAGGGACCGGATGGGGCGGTTGGATAAGCAGCTGGCATCCTTGGGGGCACCCATATTGGTCGGGACCCTTGTACACGCTCTGAGCGACGTTCCCGCATACGTCGATCCAGCTTGGTGGCTACTTGGATTAACTCTTCCAAAGAAGTAAGAGGCTCAACCCAGGCTAATTCGTCCTTCAGACTCTCACTCAATCCCAGTCGATACTGGTAGAGGAGGGCTGCCTCATTCCTGGTAGTGTCGGCAGACCATTTGCGAAATTCCGCCGTATAGTCCTCCACAAGCCTTTTACCCTGGGAGAGGGTATGCAGAGTGGCCTCAGCCGTGGCCTTACGTTGGGGGTCATCATAGAGTTGGCCCATTGCTTCAAAGAACGAGTCAACGGTATTGAGGAGAGGGTTCCTTTGTTCCATGAGGCCGTGAGCCCAAGACTGGGGTTCCTCAGATAATAGGGAGATGATAAACCCGACCTTGACAATTTCCGAGGAGAAGGTTCGGGGTTGCAAGGCCAGGTACAGGGAACAGGCATTTTTGAAGGACCTGAACTTCCTGCGATCGCCCGAAAATCGCTCTGGTATTGGTACCTTGGGTTCGGGCACGGCCATCATCATGGCAGATGGAGGTTGGGCCTGAGGTGCGGAAGTTCCGCTAGTAGACCCGGACGCTGAACTTGCTGGGGGAGCGGCCGTGGCCAGTTGCTGGAGACGAGTATCAACTTGGGCATAGCCTTCCTGTAACTTCTGTACTACTTCCATGAGGGCAGACACCTGCTGGCATAGCATCTCCAACGGAGAACCGCTCTGTTGGCCTCTGTCATGGCTGGTTCGTACTGTCATGAACTAGGTACTCACCGAGGCCAAGATGCCGAGATCGGTTGCCCTTGCGACTCGGCGCCCACTGCCCTGAAGGTGACACAGGGACGGTTGGCACCAAGAGGCACAAGCCACCGGTGGGATGGTGACCAGGTGTGGGCTCAGGTGTTGCAGTGAAGGGTAGACTGGAACTGGATAGTGGGTCCACGAATCACTAGTTAGAAGTACAGCAAGTAGGCTGGGGATCAAACACAGGCAGGTTAGTCGGATGCAGGCCGAGGGTCAAACACCGGTAGGTAAGGTACAAGGTAACGGAACAAGGTATCTTTTAGGCAGGAGAGTCCAAGGCAGGCTGGGGGTCAAGCACAGGCAGCAGAGAGGAGAGTCCAGGATACAGGCCGAGGGTCAAGTACAGGAGAAGGTAACAGATCCAATAGACGAGCCGAAGGTCAAGGTCAGGAGAAGGCAGGGTAGTCAGGACGATCCGGGTTTGGCAACAGATAAGACAATCTTCAGGAAGCAGAGGTGCAGGATACACAGGCAAAAGCTGTCAGACGAACCAGCGTCTGTCTGGCCACAGAGGTCCTCCTTTTATAGGGCCGCTGAGGTCACATGGGGCGAGCCGTACTACTGCGCATGCGCGCGCGCCGCTCGGCGGGACCGCGAGTGCGCGTGTGCTGCCGCATTATTACCCTGTCACTGGCTATGAGCCGGGGAGCCGGACCCGTGTGCCTGCGCACTAGAGTGCGCAGCGGACGGAATCCCTGATATTTTTGCCCCCTCCCTCTGTCCACCTTCTACTCTCCCCCTCACTCTCTCTATCCTCTCCCTCTTCCCTCTCTCTATCCTCTCCTCCTCCCTCTCTCTATCCTCTCCCCCTTCCCTCTCTCTATCCTCTCCCCCTTCCCTCTCTCTATCCTCCCCCTTCCCTCTCTCTATCCTCTCCCCTCCCTCTCTCTATCTTCTCCCCCCTCCCTCTCTCTATCTTCTCCCCCCTCCCTCTCTCTATCTTCTCCCCCCTCCCTCTCTCTATCTTCTCACCCTTCCCTCTCTCTATCCTCTCCTCCTCCCTCTCTCTATCCTCTCCCCCTTCCCTCTCTCTATCCTCTCCCCCTTCCCTCTCTCTATCCTCTCCCCCTTCCCTCTCTCTATCCTCTCCCCCTTCCCTTCCCTCTCTCTATCCTCTCCCCCTTCCTTCTCTCTATCCCCCCCCCCCCTCTCTCTTTCCTCTCCCCCCTCCCTCTCTCTTTTTCTCTCCCCTCCCTCTGTCCACTCTATCCCCCATCCCTCTCTCTCTCTTCCCTCTATCCCCTCTCTCTATCCTCTTCCCCTCCTGTCCACTCTCTCCTCCCTACCTCTCGCTATCCTCTCCCCCCTTCCCTCTCTCTGTCCTCTCTCCCCTCCCTTTCTCTGTCCTCTCTCCCCCTCCCTTTCTCTGTCCTCTCCCCCCATTCTCTCTCTCCCCTCCCCCTCCCCCCCCCCACCCCCCGCTCTCCCTCCTGGTCTTTTCTCTCCCCACCCTCTCTGTTCTCTCTCCCCTCCCTCTGTCCTCTCACCTCCCTTCCTTCCTTCTGTCTTCTTTTTCCCTACCCATATCCTCTCTACTCCCCTTCCTCTGTCCTCTCCCCCCTCCCTCCCTCCTCCTCCAGGGTCATGTATTGTGTAAAGACCACAGCCCTCTACACCGGAAGCATGGGGTCTCATGGGCACTATGAACAGCGAGGTCCAGAGGGGTGGCCAGGATACTGAGAGTTAGTTCAGCTTTTCATTTTTTGTGAAAATGTGAACTTACCCTTTAAGCCTTCCAAACTATCTCAGGGCATAAAAGAGGCCCTATAGGTGCTGCATTCCTCTTACCTATCTGGTGGAACATTCAGGAGACCCGAGTCCCCAAAAACTCTATTATATACAGATCTAGACCAGCGGTAAGGCTCCAATGGTTGTTATTGGCTTCTAACTTTGATGGATGGCCTCCTTTATCAGTAGGGTGGAGAGTGCGGGCCCAAGCTTTATACAACAGTGGCTGGTCAAGATTTGAAAAATGGAGCACCCAAGGTTTAGGGGTTCTGAGGTATGTGACCTTAAAACCGCCAACAACAAATGGAATATGGGAACCTGTGGGTGATGTTACCGCTCCAGGCTTTACCATCCAATGTCAAGTGCTCTCTCCTCTCCCCTGCAGCCATTGCTGACTGACACAGGGGATCATGTGACCAGACCGGAGCTAAAAGTCCACAGGTTAGGGGGTGCAAATTACTTGCCTTGCCCAGGTGCTGCTTCCATGTTCAGTGTGCCCTCCCTCGTTCACAAATCCCAGCATGCAAAGTGAACCATCCCATGTCCACAAATCCTAACATGTACAGTGTGCCCTCCCTCATCCACAATTCCTCACACCCCCAGTGAGCCCTTATCCATCTACAAATTCACACATACATAGTGCGCCCCTCATCCACAAATATACCCATGCCCAGTGCACCCTCCCACAAATCCACACATCCAAAGTGCACTTTCCCTTATCTGCAAATCAACACATGCATAGTGCACCCTCCCTCAACCACAAATCCACACATGCCTACCTTGTCTACAAATCCACTCATACCCAGTTTACCCTCCCTCGTCCACAAATCCATATGTGCACAGTTCACCCTCCCTCCTCCACCAATCCACACATGTACAGTCCTCCACAAATCCACACATACATTGCACCCTTCCTCATCCACATTGTACCCTCCCTTATTCACAAACTTGCACAGTGAGACCTCCCTCATGCACAAAACCTAACGTGCACAGTAAACCTTCCCTCATCCACACATCCATAGCTCCCGGCACCAACAGATTCATGTACCTGTCTGTGATAGCTGTAATCACTCACACTTTCGGTGCAGCGGACAGCGGAATTATAACGGGATCTACAACACCCTTTATGAATTTCCCTCATGGTCTTTATGGAAATTGTATAATCTCCTCACATTTGAGTGCATTTGTTCTTGATTTATCTGTATTACTGTAGTAGGGACATTCGATTTTAAGCTCCTTTAGGGACAGGGATTGTTGTATACGGTCAAATATTAACTAAATCTCTTCCGCAAATGATGACACAATATAAATGTAAATATAAGTAGATTAGACATAGATCTGAATCAGTGAGTGGTTTCTGATGCCCAAGATGTTGTATTGTATTTATTTCTGATATCACTCGTGTTATGTTGTGCATTAAAGCGAAATTCCGCCAAATTTTTTTTTTTTTTAAAAGTCAGCAGCTACAAATACTGCAGCTGCTGACTTTTAAAATAAGGACACTTACCTGTCCAGGGCGCCCGCGATGTCAGCCCCCGAAGCCGATCTATCCCTCGGCTCTCGGGTGCTGCCGCTGCCATCTTCGGTAAGGGAATCAGGAAGTGAAGCCTTGTGGCTTCACTTCCTGGTCCCCTACTGCGCATGCGCGACTCGCGCCTCGTGATCCCACTGGTCCCTGCTGTCTTCTGGGACCTGTGTGTCTCCCAGAAGACAGCGGGGGGCGGAGAAGGTGCCGGAAGTGGCGTAGATACCCGCAGGTGGCTCGAGTATCTATGCCTGGAAGTGGGAGCAAAATACCTGTATTGGGTATCTGCTCGCCTCTCCCCCATGAAAGGTGCCAAATGTGACACAGGAGGGGGATCCAAAAAGCGGAAGTTCCATTTTTGGGTAGAACTCCGCTTTAACATTCATTGTGTTAAGGCAGGCCATTCATTTTGAATGGGCTGCAGTGCACCCCAGCATTGCTAAAACCAGACATAACCCTTATTCGGAAACATAGCGCATAGTAACACACTACACTACAAAGGTCAGTGAGGTATTTTTTTTTAACACAATTTTCTGCTTGTAAATATACATTTTAGCTGTTATGTCATATAGCAAGGTCCCAGGCCTCCTTCGGTCTAATGAGAACCTCCAGGGCCAGAGATAGCTGATATCCTTCTGTATATGGTGGGTTGTGAGGCATGGTGGGTGTAATGCAAGTTAGATTCATTGGGCGCCAGACCCTTCTTGAATGCAAAGAGATTTTATTTCTCTTGAACGGAACTTTGGGGGAGAGGGTTATGGCCAGGACACCCTTAGGCAGTTGCAATGTTAATTGGTAGACTCAGAGATTTCTACAGGACAGCCATGCAGGGAAAGGCATCTGGCAAGACGCCACCTCTGCATGTGTAGGAATGCTGTCTTTAACAGTGTCTTTAACAGTTTCTAACACAAAGTTTAACAGTTCTGTCACTTCCACTACAATCACTTCTTGTAGTTCTTCAACCCACTGAGCTCCCAGTCTCTTTCTCACTGGACTAGATGATTCACTGCCACTGAATCCCTTGAGCTCTTCCAATCTTCACTGTGGTATCTTCCTCAAGCGTCACCCCCATTTCTCTGCTAGGTCCCTAGCTTGACATTCCAGATACTCCTCAAGCTTCACCCCACTGGCCTGCTCAGTCCCTGGCTTGACACACAAGGCTGCTCTGCAATCGTCACCTGCACTGACTGGGTCCCTGGCTTGATACCTGCTGAAGTTTGCCGATTCTTCACTGTCCCCAGTTGGTGAGAATGCTGCTCCAGTACTTGCTTCAGCTACTCACTGTGGTCCCTGGTAATAAGGTGGTTGGTCCCTGGCGACAGCTTCCCCTCTACCTCTGACCATGACAGGTTTTCCGGCCGTCAGAACCATCAATTCTGGTTAGACTGCAAGCCGCAATCTCAACCCTGCGCTGCTCTTTTGCTTCTGGATAGGCCCTCAGACAGCCTAGCAGCCAAATGTGCCCGGGATAGGCCCAAACTCCGGTACAACACACGTCCACCCAGACAGCCGTCCAGGTGGCATAGAACAGTGATCACCTGACTCCACCCAAATATATGTTCTCCCAGCAGGCCAAGGGATTTAAGAAAACCCCTGCCCATTGGCTGAGATACCCCATATACTCATAATCTGACCTTGCATTGCCCTTGTCTGATCTAATGCCACCAAGTGCCTGGCCACATAGCGGCAAAAGAGAGAAGTGCAGCAATTACAGACTTAGAGTGAAATCAATTGATCCCTAACAATCGGCCAAGGTAGCTATACCTGGCAGGTAACTTTAGGAGCAACTCTGCCTAAACACCAGGGTGCTACATGTCACATAACATGGGCTATCAGCGAACCAGAGCAAGACCCAGACCTAGCCTGGCCCTTTTTCTGGAACACAGTACACAGCAATGCCTGGTAGTGCATTACAGCATGCTGCAGTGCAGGTGTATTGCCTTGACAAGGGTATAGACTCATGCGTGACCAATAGACTCTAAGGTCTTTCTCACCTAATTAAAGGGGTTGTAAACCTTCCTGTTTTTTCACCTTAATGCATCCTATGCATTAAGGTGAAAAAAGACCTGGCAGTGACCGCCCCCCCCCCCCCCCTGTTTTACTTACCTGAGCCCTGGAACTTGACCCGGCGGGGACGGGCTGCCAGGGGTTCTCGGCTCTTGATTGGATAGATTGATAGCAGCGCAGCCATTGGCTGTCAATCAAATCCAATGATGTGGGCGCCGGGGGGTGGGGCAGAGTCATAGTAGTCCATTATGCTTTATCTTTGCAGGGAAACAAAGAGGAAGTAACACCCATCAGGGTTTACTTCCTCTTTAAAGCATTTCTTCACCTCTGCCTAAAAAATTTGCACAGTACTATATTTATATAACCTTGTATTTCTGGGTTAAAGCTAAGATGGGTTGAGCACTGTAGTAGCAGTATGTTGATTATATGTTTATTAAAATGTACAATGGTTACAAAATAAATCAAATTATTCAGATGATGGGCTTTGTAAGCACTCATGACAACAAACGACACAGATCAGTGTAATGTAAAAATATAACAACATTTTTATTTATTTTTTTATAAATGGCGATAATAATTATTATCTCCATTTATTATTATTTATTATGATATGCACTCTTTAATATTGTTTTGACATCTGGATAATGTTAATTTTATACAATAATAAAGAAAAGGTATTGAATTAAAAAAATACATATAACAAAATTGTCATGCTATTATTTTATTTTTGCCTGCAAATGCTGTGTACATTGTGTAAGCAATTTCCCTGCCTGTCAGTATCCCTGGTTATCAAAATAAAACATTAAATAATGTTTCATTTCTATGACACATTATTTCTATGTCCCTGAAAGGGAACATGCAAACAAAAGCACACACATAGACATTGCAATTGTTCCCACACCAAGCTGAACACTAGCACAGCCCAGCAACAGAGCTGCCTTCTGTTCACACTGCAGACAGCTCATGTTTGGGCTGCACCACTGCAGGGAATGCAGGGGGAGTGTGGCAGAATATCTCATATTATTTCTGCAATTTTTACTCCATCACCCATCTTCAGCGCAAAGTGTCATCACTGTGTCCCATTTCTAGACTTAGTATTACAGTAATAGTGAGCATGGTTCTAAATCCTCAAGTATTAGCTGGTGCACCTGTTGATGCCTCCCCTCATAGAGCAATGGTAGCCATCTGACATTTCTTTTGTGAATGCATTATGCTGGATGCAGAGATGGAGTTAGCTAGTGGTATTCATTTAGAGGAATCCGTAAAGGATTTGGAGCTTTAGCCTGCATGCATCCCCTAACACTTCCCCAGCGAGCGACTGAAAATGCAGTTTGGTCCTCCTAGCCACTCCTCCTTCTAAAAGCACACTGCATTATCCCATCCTCCCAACTCTAAGGCAAGATGGGCATTGCAAGGAAGGTCATTTTAGATTTGAGGAGATCCAGCATGATGTAAGTTAGTGTGGAAGAATCTGATTTTTTGCTCATTTCATCTCATATTGATCATCACATCTGGAAGGAAAATAAAATAAAGAATTAGAAGACCCAACGTAACAGTATGTATGCAGCACCTATATAAACCTGCAGACCCCACACCACCCATCTTGGTAATAAGCAGCCGGAGCTGGACACAATGAACACCATCTGCATCCTTCATCCTCAAGGTTCAGACCACTGAAGGGACCATCATCAACCACTTCACTGACTGCTCCAGGATCTTTAGAAAGGTATGTATTTCCTATATAAGTCCACCTGTCTCTCTACATTTATATTTCAGATAATGTATGTTTTGTCTTCATTTATAGGTTGCAAGTGGCTTTTTATAATTATACAGTTTGTTAGGAGAAAATGTATGGTTTATGATGCAAATTAATAAATACATATATTAAATAACAGCATTTTTTTTTTTTTAATAGAAGCTCGTAGCCAAAAGGCACTAAAGTGCAGATTGAATTAAAGTTTAAAGTTAACCTTGGACTGACCAACAGGGCACCTGAGGACCCCGGTGATCTTAGAGCATGTTGTATGCAAATGCAGATTTTCATCTTAGTTTCTGTTTAGGTAAAGGGCTGTCCTTATGTTAAATGCTGCCGGCATCTTCATAAACTACCTGGGTGCCCCCAAAACTCAGGCTCTCTATTTTGCAAATCTTGACTTAGGTCAACCTCAGACCTGCCTCTTTATTTGTTTCCCTATGGTGAGTGAAGCCACCCATTATAGTGAGGGACTAAAGCAGCAGGGACCGGCAGAATATCGATCCATGTATGGGCACCTTGGTTGTCAATCTATCGATTGACTTGTGTATAACCAGCCTGTCAGGTTTTTTCCAAACAATTAATGCTGCCAGCTATAGCTGGCAACACTAATCATTGTGTTGTGACATGGCAAGGAAGGCTCCCCGCCGGCATTACATAATAGCGCTGCAGGGGGAATTCCCCCATTTCATTCACAATATCAATTTTGTACATACATTTAGTATATGGGCTTGTTCACACCACAGGTTCACTTTACGTTGGTTATTGCAGAGTATATAGCTGCTTTAACTGCTTGCAGTAGCTATGGTCTATTTTTGTATATAATATATAGGCGGTCCCCGGGTTACAAACTAGATAGGGTCTGTAGGTTTGTTCTTAAGTTAAATCTGTTTGTAAGTAAAACATTTTTTTTAAGTGTAGCTCCAGCCAAAAAAAAGATTTTTAAGCTTTTTGGACAGCATAGGGAGCATAGGGAAGGGTTATCACCCATACAACATTTGTTTTGCTGTCTTGTGCCCCTGTTCAGAAGATTTCACCTCACTTTGTGTCCCAATGAAATTTTGGGTGGTTGTGTGTTTTTTTTTCTATTAGTTGAACCAGATAGACTTATGACTTTTTAAAACCAGACTAACTATGTAACTTTAAAACAGAAAACATAAAAAATAAAAGGGTATACTTTAACATTCTACAGTATGGGTATTCTCCTGACTGAAAGGTGTAGTTCCTTTCTGGCTTCTTAGAATTCTTGGATACTTCAACGGGTCTTCAGGAGGTCTACCTGTCACAACTACTGACTTTGTTCCTATACACCTGTAAGATTTAGGTATTTACCCACCCTTTTTGTGTTTTAATACCTTCAATTGCATTATCTATAACCCCGATGCCCATTCTGCAGCCTCTGGGCCCTTAAAGATAATAGTCCGTGTTTTGGTATTTACTCAACCCAAAGGAGAATGGGTCCACCTCACAATAGCCACAGCAAGTGTGCAGACGCAAGGACCAATACCTCACTAAGAGTCCCAGAGAATAAATGGTCAGGTGGCTTAAAGTGGTTCTAAAGTCTAATTGTTTTTTTAGCTTAAAGTTCCAATCAAAACTAACTAAGCTTACATCTCTACCCACCCACATGCTAAGCTTATTCTATCTACCCTTTAAAAGGAAAGATGCCTATATACTTGCCTATTCTGAAGTCGCTCCAGTCCGGTCACATGATCTCTGTCCAGCAGCAGCTTCAGTGTTGAGGAGATATCAGTGGCAACGGCTGCAGAGCCTGAGCGATGACGTCACCCATAGGCTTACTATCGGACAGCTTGGTGTCCGATGTTGGTTGTTCCTCCTCTACACAAAGAGGGTGCTGGGACCCGATCATGTGACTGAACCACAATGACTTCAGAATAGTTAAGTATAGGCATCTTTCCTTTTACATGGTAGTTTTAGAATGGAGGTGGGAGCAGGTTTAGGCTTAGTTTTGGTTTTGACTGGAATTACACTTTAATGCATTCCTTGCATTAAGTTAAAAAACACCCCATTAACTATTCCCTCCCTCTATTCCTAAACACTTACCTGATTTCTGTCACCAATCTAGCCCTGCCCCAGCTGCAGAACCGCTCCTTTCACTTCCTGGATTCACGGGAGACTCTGAGAGCAGTGGGAGCCATAGGTTCCTGCTGCTGTTACTCAAACTCCTGTAACGGGGGCCTGGGGGCGTGGCTTGCTGACGCTGTGTGTGTCTATCGATGCACACAGCCTGGATTGGGAGCATGTCTGCACGGGTGCCCCCTTAGCAGCCAGCTTACCAAGGGGGCAGTCAAAGAAAGAAGGAGCAAGTTCTGCGAAAGAGGTAAGCGACCCCACTGTGCAACATTCTTGCACAGAGCAGGTAAACATATAACATCTTTTTTATATTAAGACCCCTTTCACACCGAGGGCGTTTTGCAGGCGCTATAGCGTTAGAAATAGCGCCTGCAATCCGCCCTCAAACTGCTGCTCCATTGTCTGCAGTGTGAAAGCCCTCGGGCTTTCACACTGGATCAGTGCGCTGGCAGGACGTCAAGAAAAGTCCTGCCAGCAGCTTCTTTGGAGCGGTGAAGGAGGTGTGTTTACTGCTCCTCCACCGCTGCTCCCCATTGAAATCAATGGGGCATCGCTGTAATACCGCCAGCAAAACGCTGCTATTGCGGCATATTGCGGGCGGTTTTAACCGTTTCTCGGCTGCTAGCGGGGGGTAAAAGTGCCCGCTAGCGGCCGAAATGCGCCCCAAATCCGACGGTAAAACGCTGCTAAAAATAGCGGCGTTTTACCGCCGACGCCATAGGTGGCTTGGTGTGAAAGCCGTATTAGTCTCACTATCACACACCAAAAAGACTGTCCAGGAGGTGGAATAGTGCCTCCTAGGAATCCTACGGATTGTTGTGGCCCAGGTCTTCAGAAATAAAAGCAATAAGAGGCTATGTTGCACCAGGTACCTTAGGGCTTGTATACAGAAGTGTTTGTTTTTCCAGTACAAATTGATGGAAATGCAAAAGCAGTTCAAAGCAGCTTGGAGGTTAACAGCTACTCAGAAGGAACTCTAAAACATAAATCTCAAATTCATTCTGAAAATACTGTTATTATCTAGCGTAAAACACTGGTAAAAAATAATGTTTAATTAGTGCTTTATGGAAATGAACATTGATGAACAATTTTAGAATAATTGTCTACACTCTCTTCTTCCATTCATTCATTATGCATACAGTGCAATAATTGTGAAACAAAATTGAGCTAATATAATCTCAGAACATCTATCAAATCACGTACATATGGATTGCTGGAATATCTATTTTCATGGGAGATATTATGGAAATGTAATTCTGCATCTAGACTCAACAGATATATAATAATCTATAGAAAGAGCATGAAACCATCACATGGCATTGTAATAGCTGTGGGAATCCTGGTGGAATATTTTTGTAACTGAAATTTTGAACTGCCATTTGACTCCAGCAACCACGCACAATTGAAATAAAAAGTATGCGTGGAGTTGATCTGTAATTGGGGATGTCAAATGGTAACCAGTTGGTAATGAGCTTGTAAGGTAATCCTCAAACATTTTAGGGGTCATTGCAAGTTAACTAGCAGTAATGTATAGCTGCTCTCAAAAGGTTTACAATAAATTTCAAGTATCATCACTCTTGTGCACATTGATATACTAATGTAATATTTAATGAAACATTGTGACCATGGGTGTGTTTTAGGATGTGGACAACTTTACTTGGCATTTCATTATGTTGCTCCAGTGTAAGATATATATATATATATATATATATATATATATATATATATATATATATATATATATATATATATATATATATGTTGCTCCAGTGTAAGCTCTCTCTCTCTCTCTCTCTCTCTCTCTATATATATATATATATATATATATATATATATATATATATATATATATATATATATATATATATATATATATATATATATATATATATATATATATATATATATATATATATATATATATATATAGTACATATATACAGTATATAGCTTCTGACTGTCACCTACAAATTTGACCTTCAAAAGACACACATAGATAGTTTGTCACGGCATTGCAATTAATATTAAATGTATGCATAATCTCCATATACAAAAATGCAAAACCACCACACGGTGACCTTTGTTTAGCATCCCTTAAGAGAATATGGGTATCATGATAAAACCCAGGAAATGCCATAATCTTATTAGTTATCAATTTTTTCATTTTGCAAGCTATCTGGATGTTTAGGTGTCTTCTGTTCCTAAATGTGTGCCTTTAGTCTAGTGAAGGAGACATTGGTGTAAATAACTGCCCCCATGACATTGTTAGTTTTCTCATGACACCAGGTAGTGTAATGGCTTGCCCATGAATAGAAAGATGAATGAAAAATTATGCCACGTTGGATCATTTGTCACAGGGTGTGACTTTAATTTATATGACCAGATTTGATGCTGCCTTTTTCATTGTCAATTATAAATAAGACGCCGGTGGTCAAAAACTCATACTACTGTTGACAAAGGAAAAACAGAAGCTATTGTGTATTCTCTGTTTTTTGTTTTTTTTCATGCCAGACATACAGTGCACTCAACCCTCCCATTTTAATCTGTCATGTAGGATCCATTGTCATTGCTTTTCTAGCCTTGCTATTGTACCATCAACGACAGATTGTTTATTAGACACCCCCTTGGGATCCCTATGTGCATGAGATCGAGTATTCAGGCTTTTAGTGAAGCAGTCATTATTTTCCTGTACACAGAATTTTAAAAATGTAAAATATTTGTGATTGAGAATTTAAATACGCTTTAACATTTTATTACACATTTAAATAAATTTTGATAGATTAAAAAATGTATTTTACGCCATTTAAATATGTCCACAGAAAATTCCTAGAAGTTCTATTGGTTTTAATTATTACGGATTTGTCCAAAAAGTGACTACTGGGAATCTAAGGCCTCATTTACACTTGTACGCTTTTGGCACAGTTAAATGCATATAAAGCTACACACATTGGGGTTGATTTACTAAACTTGGGGCAGCTCTACATAGAAAACGGTCAGCTTCTAGGCTTTTTTTGTCAAAGCTTAACCGCTTCAGCCCTGAAAGACTTTACTACCTTTCTGACCAGAGCACTTTTTTTTCCCCACAAATAGAGCTTTCTTTTGGTGGTATTTGATCACCTCTGCGATTTAAATTTTTTGCGCTATAAACAAAAAAAGAACGTATTTTTTGAAAAAAAAAAGCAATATTTTTTACTTTTTGCTATAATAAATATCCCTAAAAATATATATAAAAAAATATTTTTTTTCCTCAGTTTAGGCCGATATGTATTCTTCTACATATTTTTGGTAAAAAAAAATCGCAATAAGCGTATATTGATTGGTTGGCGCAAAAGTTATAGCATCTACAAAATAGGGGATAGTTTTATGGCATTTTTTATTATTAATTTTTATTTATTAGTAATGGCAGCAATCTGCAATTTTTATCATGACTGTGACATTATGATGGACACATCGGACACTTTTGACACTTTTTTATGACCATTGTCATTTATACAGCGATCAGTGCTATAAAAATGCACTGATTACTGTGTAAATGACACGGACAGGGAAGGGGTTAAACACTAGGGGGCAATGAAGGGGTGAAGTGTGTCCTAGGGAGTGATTCTAACTGTGGGGGGGGTGGGCTTCCACTCACATGACAGCGATCACTGCTCCTGATGACAGTTTTTGGAGAGTTTTTGCAACACATTTTTAATGTATTGCAATGCTTTTTTCATGTGTTTTCATGCTTTAAGGTTTTTTTTGCTTTTGGCCAACGGCAAGCTATAAAAAGTTTTTTTTGCATAGTTAGTGCCAGTAGAGAAAGAATATTTGAATGCAAAAACAAGCATACATTAGCATATGCATTAAAGTTATGTCTAGAAGAAACATATGTTTGCTTTCTTTCTGTGAGGTCGAGTAACTGTCGGCAGGGCTTTTTTCTCAGAGAATAGGTGAAGGTACTCCTCCCTTAAGTGAGCCCTTGTCCCTGCCCCCTACCCACCTCCGAATACTGTCCCTTGGTTCCTCCTACCCACCTCCTAGTGCTGCCCCTTTTACGGAATACAGAACCAAGTAAGCTAAGTGCCAAGTCATTTCTATGGAATTTGTTAATGATAACAAGAAAAGCAGTATAGATCCCCTTCAGACAGCAACAATAGACCCCCTGAAACAAAATACCCCCTTAGCAACAAAAGATCCACCCCAGCAACAAAAGACCCCATCAGCTAGAATATATCTCCCAGAAGCCAGCATCAATAGACTCTCCAGTAGCCAGGAACAGTAGATCCTTCCCAGCAACTAGCAACTATAGACTCCTTTCTCAACAGTAGATCCCTCCCAGCAACAAATGACCCCTCAGCAACAACAGATCCCCCACCAGAAACCTATAGATCTCCCAGCAGCCAGCATGAATAGACTCTCCAGTAGCCAGCAACAGTAGATCCTTTCCAGCCACAATTGACCCCCCCCCCCAGCAACAATAGACCACCCCAGCTACCATAGATCCCCATATCCCTCAGTAGCCAGCATCAATAGACCCTCCAGCACACCCCAGCACTCCTTGCCATTATATGAATTCAGTGCTGGAGGTGCCGAAACTGTGTTCCTGCTGAATGCCATGCCCATTCCATGAGATCTTAGTAAGTGTGGTCAGATGGATCATAGAGGTAAGGTCTTGCCCTCAACAGCCAGATTAGCTCCTCTGTGTCAACCATGCTGTGGTTTTCCCTCTTCCTTGTGTGGGGGTTCACTCAAGTGTACTGCCTTTCGTGAACTTCAGTCCAGCCAGTGAAGTAATGTTCAGGGCTGTTTGCTCAAATGTATTCAAAAGTAAAGTTCAAAAATACACACAGAATGTTACCCTTGCAGGGGTCTTCAGCATCACGACAACAAATATAAATGTTCCAGAATCCTGGCTATCCAGGCTGCGTAATCACTGAGCCTTTCTCCGCACAGACTCACCACATTATCTTATTTAGCCATGTGACAAACTGGTCAGCTTGGCTTGCAGAGGCCCCTTAATACCTCTCTAAGGTGATGGCCTGGTCAGATCGCCTCACCTTGAGGCTAAGTTCACAACGCAGCACGCTCCAGCTCACAGCTGGAGTTCGATGCGTCTCCATTCACCGTTTTAGGTCCGATTTCAGCCTGAATTTTGGGCTGAATTCGGACCTGAGACAGACCAAAAAACGCACAGGGCTCCTGTGAAATTTGCACTGGAGCCGCTGCGGAGATGTGTGAACCGGCTCCATAGAGAGACGGTCACAATCTCCTGCTATGTGAATTGGATGCAAAATGTGGACCAAACCCAGAAGTTACCAATCTTGGAGAAAACTGTAATGTGGCGTACACACGATCAAAATTCTCGTCGGAAAAAACTCTGACGTTTTTTTCCGACGGAATTCCGCTCAAGCTGTGTTGCCTACACACGATCACACCAAATTCCAACGGTCAATAACACAGCGGCATAAAACACGTTCGACAGCACTATAAAAGGGAAGTTTAATGCTTCCGAGCATGCGTCGAATTGTTCCCGAGCATGCGTCGGAATTTTGCGTGTCGGAATTGCATACACACGATCGGAAAATCCGATAGAAAGGTTTTCCGTCGGAAAAATTGAGAACAGGTTCTCAATTCAAAGTCCGTCGGAAATTCCGACAGAAAAAGACCGTTGGGCATACACGCGGTCGGAAAATCTGATGGAAAGCTCCCATCGGACTGTTTCTATCGGAAATTCCGACCGTGTGTACGCCGCATAAGACCTGGAGTCCCTTAACCTGCATAATTGAGGACCCTGGGTGACATCTAACCCTTCTAACAATATGATAAGGCACAGTAATGTCACACTTGTTCTGTGCAGCCTGTAGAGTAGATGCTGCTAGGAGATATCTTGTTTTCATGCAACAAAACATGTCAAAAATGCATATAAATTCCTTTTTGATGTGCTTCCATTGGAGGTCTCTGGACTTCCAAATGTGCACAGCAGAAATGTGAATCGGTGTGAACAGGCCCCATACTAGAGAATGGAAAAAAGCTTGTCTTGCCCGCGTTTTGCTTCAGCAAACACACAACAAATCACACAGATGTGAACGGAGCCTTATTGATTATAATGACACAGACCACATCATATACAGTGTTTGGTGTGCAGTTTCATATTCATTTAAAAGCACAAAAAATTGAAAGAGAGAGTAGGACCTAAAGTCAAATAAGAGATTACATTTGAACATACACTTTTCTGACCACACACATTTCACACTGGTTCTGCCATTCAACCAACAGGCACACATTTGCTAGTTTTATGTAAATGCTTTGTTGCTATGGGGATAAGCAGTCTTTTTTCTTAGTGCTTAGGAAATAAATGCTTTGGAGATTGTTCACCACGGTGATGCTGTCAGTCCTCAATTTTCTAATTAGCGGGTAAATAAAGAGATGTGTATAACATTTCTCGCATGATTCATAGATGACTTGGTTTTAAATCTGCTTATTAAGAAGTATAGACAGTGATTACTCCTATACTTATAAATGCAATTAGCTTTGGTATCCTTTAATGGCTTTTACCGTGTGTACTAGGGTACATGTCAGCAGAGTATAGAGTAATTCTGATTATATGAATTACTTTATGCAATCTGTCGGCCTTTTAATGCTGGCGCTATACAGGAAATACTAGTTATGAATATAGGAAATAATGTCTTATAGAAATTGCTGACCAATGTGTTTAGCCAAAAGTGGGCTTCCCATTAGGGCCTCATGCACACAGGGCAATAAAGAAAACGAGCTGCAAAGCCAGTACTGACAGCAGGAAAAAGCGACTGTAAAAAACGCGCTTTTAGAAGTGTTTTGCATTGGTGTTAATGCGTGTTTAGCTGCGTTATCGCTTAGCAGCTTTTCTCCACTCTCTTTTCATTTCCGCTCCCAAATCCAATAACTACACCTTAAAAACGCTTGACATGGTGTAACGCTGTATACAGCGCTAACACACGTTTAGTTGCATTTAGCCACGTCAGGCGTTTTTACAGCTGTAACGTTGCTGCTCCAGAACGCTTTGGCCCTGGGGGTTTTTTTTTGCAGCTTAAAACGCCTATGCCACTTACAGCTCCTTAACCGCTTGCCGCCCGCCGGCTGTCATATGACGGCCAGGCGGCGCGGTTCTCTTTCTGGGATGGTGTCATATAACGCCCTCGCCTTCTCGCCTTCTTCTTTTTTTTTACAAAAAATATGTAGAAGAATACATATCGGCCCAAACTGAGGAAAAAAAATTGGTAAAAAAAAAAAATTGGATATTTGTTATAGCAAAAATATTGTGTGTTTTTTTTTTTTTCAATTGTCACTATTCTTTTGTTTATAGCGCAAAAAATAAAAACCGAAGGGGTGATCAAATACCACTAAAATAAAGCTCTATTTGTGGGGATGATAAATGATAACAATTTCATCTGGGTACAACGTTGCATGACCTTGCAAATGTCATTCAAAGTGTAACAGTGCTGAAAGCTGAAAAATGGCTTGGGCAGGAAGGGGGTGAAAATGCACTGTATTGAGGTGATTAAAGCCTATGTGTGCATGGACACATAGAATAACATGGACTATAGGGGGCTATAAAAAAAATAAAAAATACAAAATCGCCTGACGCCCCTAGGAGCAGTTGTAAAAATGTCCAGTGTGCATGAGGTCTTAGTCTGTGTATACTATATTTTGATGCTGTGTACTACTTGTGACAACTCCTATTCGGTATTTGAACAAGAAACAGTGTTCCATTGCAGCAAAAAGCCACCGCTCACCTAAGCCGATCCTAATAGGAATGTATACATGTGAAAGCTTCAGTCCATGCTGCTCCTCAGACCATGCCCCCTGATATGTTTCGCCCTGCCCTCAGTGGGTGGGATGAAGCACAACAGGGGGCGTGGTCTGAGGAGCAGCATTGACTGGTGCTTTCACATGTATACATTCCTATAAGGATTGGCTTGGTTGAGTGGTGGTTTTCTTGCTCTAATTCTCACTTCTCACTGGATGAGTCACACTTCACGCCAGCTTCCCTACAATCCTGAGCACCAACAGGGCTTTACACCTAAGCTTGGAGCGGCACCACTAAGTACAAACGGACCTATTTGAGAGTGTTTCATTACACTTTATTTGCAGAGAATGTTTGGCTTTCTAATTAGAAAGCCCAGCATTATCTGCTCACATTTTTGACTGTCTCTCTGAGACTGAGAATATATGGCTTCATACACATTGGGTATTTAGTCCTAGTGCATGGGGCTCTGTTTTTTACCTGCGGCTAGAGGGCACAGGGGCTCTGCTGTGACTAGACAGGGCTGGGCAGAGCACTCAGCAGTCCTACCATTTAGGACAGTATGCACCCAGGGAGGAATGCACGGAACGCAGACTGTTTATGATCTGAGCATTTGTTCCTGGGACCATACTGCCCTAAACATACAGTACATACCATTCGCTGCACTGACCAGTCCTGTCCAGCTGCATCAGCTGTAAGACTCTCATAGAGTCTGACAGTCTAACAGCAGTGGGGCTGAATGGTGTGCCTGTGCCCTCCAGCTCAATTCCAGAGCCCCATGCACTGGAGCTAAATGTCTAGTATTCATGAGGCCTATGGCCCCTTTCACGCAGGCGCCTCCATGAAACGGAATCCGCTTCCTCAGCAGGGGATCTCTCCGCTGTCAGTGTTGCCAACCGTCAATATTTTTACTGATAGCCAGTAAAAAACAGGCAATTTCCTCCTGCCAGTAAATGCCAGTAAGAAGAAAAGGTTTCCAGTAAAAAATATGTCTGTGACGCTCGGCCTGGAACCAGCCGAGACCATACAAGTGCCTGCTACAGTGTGTTTGGGCTGCTCTGGTGGAGGCGGTGCCTGAACATGTCCTGTGATGTCATGGTGCAAGGGAGCCAAGCAGAGCGTCCAGAGCCTTGTGTGTGGGTCTGCAGGATGGGAGCAAGGCAGGCCAGGAGCGGGACCATCAGTGCTGTTTGGACTGGAGGGCCATCTGGCTTGGAGAGAGACAGTCACTGTGACTCAGGAGGGGATGTGTCGTGTCGGTAATCTGTGCTGCTGCACACTGCTGTCAGTATCACTGTGAGAGTCAATTTCATGTGTGTGCTGCCCATTCTAATTTCTTGCCCTCCTGATTCCTGTCCCTGAGCTACTTACAATATATAGAAAATAAAATAAGAAATATGTTTTTTGCCTCATTATCTACCTTAAATGACATTGCTAATTACATATTGTATTTGTTTGTAGCCTAAATAGTGAAATTTGTGCTTAAAACTGTAATTTTGTAACTTTTGGAAATGCCAGTAAAAACTTGGCTGTGCCAGTAAATTTTGGGTGCCGTGTCAGTAAATTTCAATCTGTTAGGTTGGCAACACTGATGCCTGCTGAGCAGGCATATGACAGGTCCGTGCAAAGTGGACAGTCTTGCTCTCCTCTACGGGGCAATTGGAAGAAAACGGACCCCCTGTCCATTTACACCCGATTCGATCCGCCAGACGGATGGGGAATAGGACCACTATCTGTCTGTTTTTGGCGGACAGGATCGGAATGGCAGCGGGTGTCAGCGGACATGTGTCCGTTGACATCTGCCACTCCATAGAAGAGACTGGATGGTCCAATCAGGTCTGCCTGAAAAACTGACAGGCAGACCTGATCGGATCGCCTGTGTGAAATGGGCTTGACTTTGTGTAAGCTAGAAACAGGAAGTGGAATGTGGCCCTCCCTTTACTGATTCAGCCATGTGCTTTGTGAAAGAGATGAACAGAAGATTAAATCACAGGTTATATATGGTATAGTAGTAAAATGGTTGCAACAACTGCTGGCATGACAAAAAAATGTTTTCTCATTCTAAATTAAAAACAGACTAAATGCTATACATTCCTCTTGCTATATTCAGTGATCATTGTTATATTTCAGAGATCATGAAGAATTTGAGTGTCAATCGCTTTATGATTTTCTGATCAAAGTAAAAAAGTGAAGCAGTGACTGCTATGACTATCATACTATGCCTCTACATGAGCCATTGAAGACATTTTCAGGGATGCCTCAATTAATTTTGTTAAGCCACCAGAATGTAAAGGAAAACCATAATGCTTTTTTTCTGATACAACTGATACAGCTAATATAGTACAGTATATTGTGTTGTTATTATGTGTATAATTTATAAGAATAAGAATTTTATTCAGGAAGCTTTGTATATTTGTAATCCCTGCTTTAGGACTGCAGTAGGTCTACCTGTTTTCATCAGCTGGCTCCAAAAGGGTAACAATTTAACCATTAATCAAAAAAAAATTATAATATTTTACTCTTGGCCATCACACATAATAATAATTATATGGAAATGCACAAATTCCTATTAATCAAATATTTCCTTTAGAAAATTACCTTTTAGAAAACTGTGCTTTGTCCATTTAGGTTTGAAAAGATGGGTTCGGAGCGTGATCACTCGGGTTAAAAAGTGAGAATGCTCCATCCAACTGGTTTCATTTAGGGGAAAAAAAACTCTCTGAAAACTCGCTATTAAATAAATACCCATGCCCAGAAGGCTTTGAGAACCTCTGCTTGGGCAAGGCCAAAGCTATTCTATGAAAATTATGAAATTCAGGCATGCATTTTACAAAAATGGCAATAATTGTAGCAATATCTTGGCTAAAGCATTACGCAAACTGCAGCGTAAGCTATATGAATGAATGACTGAATGATTTGTATAGCGCTGCAAATGCGAACTGAATCACCTCAAGGCGCTTGACTGCTCTTGTTGTCATGCAATGTTTAGAAGAGGTGGGTCTTAAGTTTTTTCCTGAAGGCCTGATGGTTTTCTTCCAAGCGGATGTTGTTTGGTAGAGCATTCCATAGCCGAGGTCCCTGTACTGCGAATCTTCTTTCTTCTTTCTCCCTTCGATTTGTAGCAGGCTATAGGTTCCTCGAGTGATCTGTACCATCCGTGAGAAAGCTTTCTTACCTGAAATTGAAACATCTTTAAACAATACTACAAGTTCCTCCACATGCTAAACTCCTACAGTTCCCTGATTCCGCCATCTGATCCAAGATGGACTCACAGCTCACATTACTGTGATAACGAAAGTACAGAGGTTGGACAAAAATATGGAAACAGTTCATGATTTGCAGATGTGAAAGTGACAACATGTTATGCGTTAAAAGTGGAAGTGTAGATGGCATAAACTCCAAACATAAAAAAACACTAGACACACCAAACTGGATTAAAAACGGGCATGGTCTTGTTTATTAGTTTTCACAAATATAAACGATTAACAATTCACCATAACTCTTTTAATCAAAAAATACTTTAAAACTGTAACCAAAATCAGCCGGGTGCACTTCAAATATCCCTCTGGCGACTGGCAAAGACCCCCCTCAGCCTCCTGCTTAAATATGGGTCCTGGGAATTTCTGGAATGTTCTGGGGGGACAAGTGACTTTAAATGGAGGGCTTGAAACTCCTACCAACGCAATCACCGGAAAAGGGTGCCTTAAAACAGGCTTTCCCCCCTTTCTTTACATTCTTTTGCTTCTGCTGTGTCATGAGACACCTGGCTAACAGGCGGGTAGCCTCCCTTTCGTCATTCACTGCTAGGAATACGAAGTCATGTCAGAGCTTACTGTGTTTCAAAGATGGCAAATTGTTCTTCAAGATTTTGGCGATTAAGCTAGCCAAGTACATGCAAACACTGATATATCTTGACCAGGTGGGCTTTGTACCATTCAGGGAAGCCTGAGATAGTACTACTTAATCACTGAATGTTGTTTAATGTGGCATGATCGAAGGCTCTCCGTCTCGTGTTGCTCTCCGCCAATACAGAATAGGCATTTGACCAGGTTTGCCGGGATTTTATGAAAGCATTGCTCAGACACATTGGACTAGGTGACTATGATTTCCCATATTCTAGCCCTGTATGCCATCCTATCGGCTAGAGTCAAAGCCAACAGAACACTATTACACCATTACCATCCATAATGAAACTAGGAAGGGCTGCCCTTTATCACCCTTGATATTCATATTGGCCCTTGAGCTATTTCTCTCTCTCTCTCTCTCTCTCTGCAAAAACAGATTCAATCCTGATATTCAAGGTATCAAGATCGGGAAAGTGGAACACAAAATAGCCACCTATGTGGATGACCTTATGCTCTTCCTTGCTAATCCTTGATCTCCATTCCCAGCCTCCTGAGCAAACTTAAACTGTATGGAATCCTAATAAATTTCAAAATAATTTTGTACAAATCAGAAGCTTTAAACTACACACAAGCTCAGAGGGTAGATGCCTACAGGACAAATTCTCAATTAAATGGGCCACCATCTACATAGCATATGTAGGCATCCACCTCCCAATACATTCACAACTTTATATATATATATATACACACAAATCATCTATTACAAGTTACTCACCTGCTGGTAAAGAGTTCCGACAGTGCTAACTAACAGTGCTAAGTCTCAAACAAGTGCTGGTGTTGTGAGGGAATGTGATGAGGGCTCACTACTTCAAATAAGTTGGAATTGCCCCAAACTCTGCACATTTGTGAACCATCTGTAAAAAATTTACTGATATCCCTATACCTTAGGAACCACCCCTTTTCTTCCTTCACCACTCGCTCCAACAAGTCACACAAGCAATCACTACTTATTTATCTAAATAATGCTGACAGAGGATGTATTTCATCTTATGGCACAGACAGACAGGAACCTCGAACAGTAGCACAGAAATTTGCAAAAAAATAATGACGCCAAACTTATGGAGGCCCTTGAGTCCACCCGAGGGACACCGTAGAGGCTTTCCAGCAGCAGTGGCTCTACTGGATGCAATATACTGCAGAATGCATCATACTCACTGCTAACTACTCTTGTTTATGTACAGGGTTTAATACCTCTCTACCACCCCCCCCCCCCATGGTTTACTGTAAAACCATCCACCTTTTAGCTCAGAAACCGTTGAGATCTAGAAGACCTTGAAACCATTATGTAAAGAAAAAGCACACACGTGAATGCAATTGGTGGATCTCACAGTTCAGATCCTGTGTTAGAATCTGTGTAGTTCATAGAATATACTTTTGTAAAACATTTTTCAACAATTGCTGTATTTTCTTCAAGATATTTCATAATAAAGAGTTTATTAACCATTTTAGCCCCAGGCCCATTCAGACATTCCTTTCCTACATGTAAAAATCATTATTTTTATTATATTATATATATATATATATATATTTTTTAGCAAAGGCTCTAGAATAAAATGGTGGGTGTTGCAATTTTTTATGTTACACGGTATTTGCATATTATACACTTTAATTAAATTTAGTGAAAACAAACATATTTTTTGGTAACATATAAAAGATGATGTCACACCGAATAAATAGATATCTAACATGTCACTTTTTAAAATTGCATATGCAGTGGCAATAATTGCATATGCAGTGCCAAACTACAGTACCCAAAAATCTCCATAGGCGATGCTTTTAAAGCTATTATAGATTACAAGTTTAGAGTCACACAGGAGGTCTGGTGCTAGAATTATTGCTCTCGTTTTTTCTCGCAGCAATTTCTAACATGTGTTGTGCGATCACCATTTACATATGCATGCAGGACCTACGTGCGCATTCACATTTGTGCAGGGGTCGGGGGGCGCTTACATATTTTTTTTTTAAATGTATTATCTATATATTTTTTAACACCGTAGCTTTATTTTTTTTATCAACTTTGATGCTATCACAAGGGATGAACAACATCCCTTGTGATAGCATGGGCTGTGATTGCATATCATGGGCTGTGGCAGCTCAGGCATCTTCCCGGTATAACTACTGAAATTCTAGGATGTCATATAATGTCCTACGGATGGCAAATGGTTAAAAAAAGTTAATAGGTTTGCTTAATCCCCCATTCCTCCTCACCACATACTTACTTTTTGTTTTCTCTCCTGCCTAAAAGGTGCAAGTGCAGTTAGCTAGTCTGCCACTTGGTGTCTCTATCACAAAATAGTATAGTTATAGGGAATCATGTACTGTAAGTGGGTGTTCGGTCCCCTTTTAGAGCAAGCCTTCCTGTAGTGATGTATTGGGTGGAGCTAGTGCCCATATATATGCCATGATGGGAGGAACCATATGCCATAGGAACCAAACACCCCAGAGATATGTACATGTAGTCAGCTACTGCTAGGGCCCTGTTCAGGGCTAAAGTCCCAGGAGAAGTGTATAGTATTCAGTAGGTGCAGCTGCAGCAGTCCTGTCTCTGATACGGCATGCAGGGAGCTGGATGCTTAGAGCCTAATGGGTTAGGTCAGAGCCCTCTAAGTGAGTACTAATGACCCTGGGAGGAGGAGAGTGACAGCTGGGAGCATACCCTGCTGGTTAGAGCTATGCAGTGGTAAATAGAAAGAGAGACTGGTATACTAGAGAAGAAACCTTGTTAACCTTGGCTAACAGAGCAGGATGCTTCACCCTGTGAATCTTGGTTTGAATAGAGCAGAATGCTACAGATATAGTGTACAGGGAGACGGGTCCCAACACATTCCTTTTTTACGAATATAAAGGCTAATGGTCGGAGATGTTGTGGGGAGGCCTATGGCAAGGAGCTGGGCACAAGATGGCGGAGTCTTTTAACTAATAGCAGTGTGTTGTTGTTATATACGAGAGAGGAGATAGGGCGGGACTGGTCTAGTTTGGCACCAACACACATCCATTCATGGTCCCCCTTACATGCTACTCTATTCAATAGTGGGAGCCAAAGCAATTACCGAAAACTTCCAGTTATGAAGGAGCATATGACTCACTCCATTTGACAGTGCAGGATCAAAACGAAAGGAAGTTAAGGATGTGCTGCTTGGGCAAAGCACAGGTTCACTTTAAGATATCAGACAGGCAACCTGTCATTGCCCTAACCTTTCTCTACCACATCACTGTAATCTGAAAATTGAACTCAGTTCTCAGTTCTCAGTACCTATGAACAGTACATAGGACTCAGTCATATATTAAGAAACATGGTTGCCATACTGTAAATACCAAGCTGACTTGTAGTAAAATAAATGTATTAGTACAGTAGTTGCAGGTTGTACATGATTTACTGCGGGCTGATAGGGGATTAGGAGGTAGATGACAGCGAAGTCTACATGAGCAGATTGCAAAGTAGGTCAGATCTGCCCTGCAGTTTGCTCATCCTTATTATTACTGCCACTTTAAAAATATGGACATTACATCCATCCATCATCCATCTTATCCAGTTTGCTCTTCCCTATTAATACTACCTCTTTAAAAAGATGCACATCACATCCATAATGATTTTTTTCTTTTACGCTTACCAATACAGCTGGCCAAACACTTAGTGACCTCATCCTTTGGAAAGATTCAGAAGGAATATGTATTCAAATAACTATGCACATCCATTAAAAACCAGCTGATCTCTGTTTTACAGGTTACAGTGTGATACAGCACTGCGCTTGGTTATCTTTATTTATGCTACAGTCAGTAAAAGCCTGAGCTACATTTGGCATCTTTCTGATGTTTTACATGTATGTT
Organism: Lithobates sylvaticus; assembly: GCA_028564925.1. Classification (NCBI taxonomy): domain Eukaryota; kingdom Metazoa; phylum Chordata; class Amphibia; order Anura; family Ranidae; genus Lithobates; species Lithobates sylvaticus. The sequence goes on along the minus strand of CM053027.1, from coordinate 307,327,494 downwards.
TTCTGATGTGATGGTTAATGTGCATTCACACGTAGATTAATATATGTTCATACACATTATAAGAGAATACTTCTGTTTGTGAGATGCATGCCTCCCAAAGAATATAAAGTGAAAAATGTTTTGACATACAAGTTTGTGTGTCATACAATATAAGTAACGAAAACTGTCACGCGCAATATAAAAATGTACGCATTTATAAACCCAATGTCCATTGTGTGTCTATAAAGTGGTGATAGCAAAATAAGGTTAATCTTCTCAGAATTCCAAACTATGCTCCTCAAAATTGCACCACCTGGGATTTCACTCCCAGATTATACGGCTTCTTAACTATAGGTAGGTTAATATTTAGTATATTTAGGTTATAGGTTATTTAGGATATTTTGAGCGTTATCTGGTATTCTAAAATATTTTACAGAGGATATTTAACATGATTTTTGCTAGACAAGTCCAGCATTTAATGCATTTTTTTCATTGGGGAAAACCCTAATTCAATTTTCCAAGAAAAGAGTTTATGGTTTTGAGATTGAGGGAAGAAGTAAAATGAAGAGAATATGTGGGTTCCTATGGCATCTATGTTTAATATCCATTGACAATCCAGTGACACTAAACATATCCTTATTCTCCAAATATAATTCATACAGATCCATGACCTAATGGCCCTGTGAAATATTTTTCATGGAATTGTTTCTTCTTTTGTTTTTCTGCTTTACTGTAATGTCTTCCGTAAGCTCCCAAACATCCTTTGTTTCCTCCTGATTTCCTTTGTTTGGAACGAGCAGTGCATGTTAGTTGCGGTCATATGCACTGCTTTATGCACACTATGCAACTCAAGAGAAATCAAGAGATGGTGGCTACAATCGTACATACAGTGAGGCCATTGGGACCATGGGGAATAAAGAGAGCCACCCTCAAAGTCGGATCACACCAGCAAAAAAAAGGAATTTGGAGATCTGGAGGAGGCTGAGAACAATAGAATGTACATTTTTGAGTTAGGGCTCTTTCACACGAGATGGATCCGTGATGATCCGCCCCGTGAACATCCGCTGCTCAGCGGGGATTGCTCCGTTGATTCACACTGAGCCGGCGGATGACAGGGCGGTCCCTGCACACCGTGCAGCGACCGCTCTGTCAGATCTCTGCTCTCCTCTATGGGGGATCGGATGAACACGGACCGTCTGTCCGTGTTCATCCGATCCGCTCTGCAGACGGATGGAAAAATAGGGTTTTCCTCCATCTGCAGAATCAGACCACATCGGAGACAGACGATATCGAGTGTCATCAGATGTTTATCCGCTGACACCCGCTATCCCATAGGGATGCATGTATGTCCGATTTCATCCGAAAATGGATGGATGAAATACGGACATACAGTCCGCCCGTGTGAAAGGGGCTAGAATATACTAGAATAGTTTTTTTTTTTTTTTGCTTTTAGCTTTAGTTTAGTTTAGTTCAGTGTAACTTTATGTTGATTTTCTTTTCTTTCTTTTTTTTTATACCTATTTATTTCATGCCTATTCTTGGGTCGGCCAGGCCTGTCTTGCTTCTGCTTTTGTGTCATGTGACACAGGGGTTGATTTACTAAAGACAAATGGGCTGTGCACCTTGTAAGTGCAGTTGCTCCAGAGCCTAATAAATGAGGAGAAGCTCTGCTAAATTCCATTATCCAATCGGGTGCCAGGAAAAATGCTGTTTTTTTTTTTCCCCTTGCATGTGATTGGGTATTCTTTGTAAAGCGAAGCTTTACCACATTTACTAAGCTCTGGAGCAACTGTACTTGCAAAGTGTCCCGTCTTTTTGCCTTTAGTAAACTAACCCCTACAGTTTTTTGTTATTTGTATGCCTATTCTTGGGTCAGCCAGGCCTGGTTTGCTTCTGCTTTAGTGTGATGTGGCACAGTTATCAAACTAGATTTTAATATTAATATCACTGTGTCACCTTAGTCTTTATATTTCAAAAGTGTTGGTTCATTTACCGACTGCCAGTTGTTTGGGGATAGATAAATAATAAATGAACCATTACAAGGAGAAGGAAGAATGACACACGATGAGTTTTATCAGCTGAGCTTTTGAACTTCCACTCCATCTCCCACATTGTCTATTTCTTTGTGCCTTTTCAGTGACTCTTGTTACTTAAAGATTCATTGGAACTTAATATCATTAAGAGAAGTGTAGGCTTTAGCTGAAATAGGAGCCATCTAGCAGATGTCTGATTCGAGTGAGTATGAATTACACGATTATTTGAAATATCAGGTCATTTATTTACATAACCAATTTATTTCTATCGTTTTCACAGGATTTAGGGTCGAGTAATTGTAACAGCTAGGGTGTTTACTACAGGGATGTGATGAATGAACTATATTTTTTATAAGTACTAACTAATAAATCACCAGGAGTAAATCAAATAAAGCACTAAGGGCTACGTCTATACTATGATAACAGCATTAACCTACCGAATAAGCAAATGGAAAACATGAGCTCAGCTGTTAGTAGATTGGGAAGACCAACATTTTATACAATACTAAAAGCAGTCTGCGCTGACAGAAGCATTTTTTTTTTTTTTAACTGAGCAGATGGTTGAAGACAAGCTCAGGTTATGATGCATTAGCTTTTCCTGTGAATGGCTAGCTCTAAATTTGTAGGAAATTTTGCCATCAGTGTTCAAGCAATCTGCCAACCACATATTGTTTCCCACAAAACAAAAAAAAAATTGCTTCTAAAAGCAAAGTTAAAAAGCAGAGATACACCGGCATCCAACACTAGTGGGAGATTTGGATGCTGAAGCTTCTTCAGCCAGTGGAGCCTAGCAGTGGTTGG